>PVLC010002334.1:0-24939 GCA_004027655.1 Graphiurus murinus | reverse complement strand
TCAGGGGCATTCTACCTCCAAGCTATACCCCCAGCCCTATTTTTTTATTCTTTATTTTGAAACTGAGTCTCACTAAGTTGCAGAGTACCTCACGAACTGAGGCTGGCCATGAACCCGGATCCTCCGGTCTCAGCCTCCCATATGCTGGGATTACAAGCATGCGCCACCACGCCCAGCTAGATTGTACATTCTTAATACCCCTTAAAAGTGAAGAAAGGTAAATATATCAAAAGTGATATTGCATATAATAAATTCTCGAAAAATCTAGAAATAAAAGTAATTTGGATTCTCATATTCTTTTTAAGAAAAATGTTAGCAATCTACTTGAAGTTTTCCATTTAAAAAAAGCAAAATATACAAGCACTAATATAATAAAACAAATATGAGGCATTTGAAGATGATTTATACTAAAACCATAATAAGTTATTTGCATTTGATGAGACAATCCAAGGAGGAGAAATACTGGGCTTAATACCAATTGATATAAGAAGGCTCTGGAATTTTGGTTGTGCAAGAATCACTGTACACCAGCATGTGATATGTCTGCAGTTTTGTCTTAAGCAGATTTAACAGGGATTGGGAGGTTATATAGACCTGTTGTGCTCTGTTAATCATAAAACATCTCTAAAAGAGATAAGAGGAAATAACATGTTCAAAGAGCTACAATAATCACTGTTGTAGTAATCTTTCATTCACTAATAATAATATTGATGGAGTACTCACTATATCAGAGACACTGTACTAAACCTCATTATGTTATTTTACTTACTGTTGTTTAATCCTCACAGTTATCTGTATGTGTGAAATATCTACTTTATCCTATAGCCTATGCCAGAGACTGAGGATTCAAAACGTTGAAGTTACCTGGCTTAATGTCATCTTATAGAAAGACAGAGAAGTGAGGTGGTTGCTGAAAGACAAAATGCTTAAGAGCCTAGCTAATGATTGTGGTAAAGGGCTGTCATGAGTTGGACTTTTTAGTGTGGAGGAAGAGTTAATAAGTGCATGTAGATAGCAGGAAGCAGGGAATTGCCAATATTGTAATATTTAGTAAATAGTATATTTTGAGCAGGATATTAAGAACTAGGCATAGTGTCTTCCATCAAATCAAGGAATCTACAGACTTAACAAGAGATGACAGGTATGTAGATAACAGGGTAGCTTATAATGGGGATGAGCAGTGTTGCAGGAAGCCAGCAAAGGTAGAGATTTACATTGCACTGAGGGACCTTATTTTTTTTTTTTTTTTTTTTTTTTTTTTTTTTGCGGTACTGGGGATTGAACTCAGGGGCATTCTACCTCCGAGCTATACCCCCAGCCCTATTTTTTATTCTTTATTTTGAAACTGAGCCTCACTAAGTTGCAGAGTGCCTCTCTAGGTAGCTGAGGCTGGCCGCAAACCCGGATCCTCCGGTCTCAGCCTCCCGAAAGCTGGGATTACAAGTGTGCGCCACCATGCCTGGCTCCGAGGGACCTTATGAAACATGGTATTTGAGTTGACCTTACGGTGCTAAGGGTTGGATGAGTCAAGCCAAAATTGGGAACAGTGCGTTGTCTGCTGATTTCAAGGCCAGAGGCATATAGATAGCAAATCATATAACAGTTTGGTGCCAGTGGTGTTTTGATTTGGCTGTAGTGTAAATTATTTAAAGGGAAATAATAGAAGAGAAAGCTGAATAGCCGGCACAGTCCCAGCTATGAGGGCTTTGAAGACAGCAGGCAGTTTAGACTCTTAATTCTACCATATTGGGGAAAACATTGAAAGTTTATGGTGAGAAAGATGATTTTAAGGAATTAATTTTAACAGCTTACTTTTTGCTTTTTGATAAAATAATGAATTTGGTTCTCTATAAGTATGGAAGTATAGATGACGGTTTGGGAGGAATATTATGTGGAAGAAAGCACGCCAGGGGTTTTTAAATATGTGGTCTCTTAACAATCAGGTCATACTGTCATCTTCTCTGTGGTTTCACTTTGCAGGATGTGCCTGGCCCAAGGTGGGCACTTGGTGAAGGGTGCTGAGAAAGAGAACTGTAAATTCCACCCCAGGTTTCAAGGGTTTTTTAAATATATATAAATCTAAGAGTTAACATAGATTCTAAAACTAGATTTCATATAAAGATCTAGTTCTGCAAATGTCAGAAAGGATAAAAGTTGTACAATTTTTACTCCAAGGAAATCTATAAGGTTTATAAAAAAGAGAGTTAAATAACTTGATTCAATTGTGGTCTATCTCACAAACCTTCCATTCTTGTTCTTTGTTACTATTTTCCTGTATCTCTTCAAATAACTGAAAAGGAGTAATAATGAACTCAAATTTGGTGTTGTCCATCAGCATCCATGTTTAAATATAATTGTTGAAATTATATTAGAAATTGTTGAAAATTTCAAAACAGAAGAAAATATCAGCTTGCAGTAATGCCAGATCCAAACAGAATCCTTGAAATCCTGAAGGATTTCAAGATGTGCTTTATTAAATGTTGTTATAGATTTAGTGTTTTGGCATGTAGATACACTCCAAAAATTTTACTAATACACACGTTACACAGTGTTTGAATGCAATTACAGGAAGGTTTACAAGCTCCACAAAGATAATCTTTGGATCCTCCTCCCAGTATTAAATAGACTGATTTAATAGTGACAGAAATTTTACTTTAGTAGATTTGAAGTTGGACACACTAAGGTATTTAAAATCATGATTTTTTGGATGAATCATACAAACAAATCCCTTTAGTGGTAAAAGATGTATGTAATCTAAGAAAATATTAAAGAAATGTGAAAAGACTATTGAGTCCTCACATATTTCTTAAAGGGTCCTATAAACATTACATTATCAAGTAACATCCAAAGGCACCAAGAAAGTTTTAGTAATGAACATGATCACATAAAGAAATGTATTTGCCTTGCCATGGAGGAAGGAAGTAGGGAGGGAAAGATAGAGAAAATAAAGTAAATGGCATAAAAGGTTCTCTGCTGTAGTTGTGAAATGTACTTTTACTGAACAATAAAGTTTTAAAAAATCAATCATTTCAAAGAAGTATCTAAGACCTCAAGAATATTATTGTTGACCTTTGTAAAGCATGGACTCCACCCACTAAAAGTTTTCCTTTTGTGGAGAAAGGAGATGAGCACAAATACTGAATGTACCACCCATTCTCCCTTACCTTCTCAAGAGAAGGGAAGGAATTAGTAGAAAAGGTCGGTCTTGGCCTGCAGAAAACAGAATTAGCTACAAACTACTTCAGCAATAAACTCTAACAAAGGGACTTCTCACAGTAGATGGGGTTAAGGGCTCAAGAAAGTGGATATTGATAAATGATGCACAAAAACACCTGGCGACAGCTGGAAGCCCTTAGTCACCCAAAGTACTAGTAAGATAACATTAACAACATAACAAATAAAAAGAGATATAGTTTAAAAACTGCATAGCAAAAAGCTTGTGACTGAATTATGTGTGAGAAAGAGGAACTTTCTAATTGAGAAAGCATTGCTGCCATTGTAATTAACATTTAAGTCTCGGTTTTTAAGGAAATTCTTCTTGAAACATTGTACTTGAGAAATCTAAAGATTTTTTTATTTATTAATTGGTACATTGTAATCATACATCTTTGTTAGGTACAAGCTGATAAAGACATATATGCACACATTTCTCATTTATCCCTTTCCCCAATTCCCTCCCCACTCCTTCTCCTTCCCTCCTTCTCAAGTTCAGTTTAGTGATTGACTTTGATATATTTATGGAAGTACATCATGTGCATTAGGGTGTTCCCCCCCCCCCATCCATCACATTCAGTTAAGTCAACTTCTTTGCTTATCTAGGATTTCTCATTTTTCATCTGGAGTCCCTCTTATGCCCCATCTTCTCCCTAGCATCCGAATATTAGGGAGAACAATGCTTTTTTACCCTTTGTTACTGACTAATCTCACTTAACATAATGTTTTCCAGTTGCATCCATTTCCCTGCAAATAACATGATTTTGTGTTTCTTTATGGTTGAGTAAAATTCCATTGTGTATATATCCCATAGTTTTGTAATCCATTCATCTGTCGATGGACATCTTAGCTGTTTCCATACTTAGGCAATTGTGAATTTTGCGGCTATAAACATAGATACACATGTGTCGGTCTGATAGTTTGGTTTCCATTCTTTTGGATAGATACCCAGAAGTGGTATTGCTGGAACATATGGTAGGTTCATTCCCATTCATCTGAGGATCCTCCATACTGTTTTCTAAAGTGGTTGCACTAATTCGCATTCCCACCAGCAATGTATTAGGGTTCCCACTTGTCCACACCCTCACCAGCATTTGTTGTTGTTCGTGTTTTTGATGATTGCCATTCTGATTGGAGTTAGGTGAAATCTCAAGGTAGTTTTGATTTGCATCTCTCTGATTGATAATGATTTTGAACACTTCCTCATACATTTATTGGCCATTTGTATTTCTTCTTTTGTGAAGTGTCTATTTAGATCCTTTGCCCATTTTTTGATTGGGTTATTTGTTTTCTTAGCTGTGAGTTTCTTGAGTTCTCTATATATCCTACTTATTAGTTCTCTATCAGAAGAGTAGCTGGCAAAAATTTTCTCCCACTCTGTGGGCTCTCTGTTAAGGTTCTTGATAGTTTCCTTTGCTGCACAGAAGCTCTTCAGTTTAATGCAATCCCATGTATTGTTCTTCCTTTGAGTTGCTTGTGCTTTTGGGGTCTTGTTGAGAAAGTTTTTACCTGTGCCTATGTGTTGCGGTGTTGGGCCTATGCCCTCTTCAAGTAGCTACAAGGTCTCTGGCCTGACTTCCAGGTCTTTGATCCACCTTGAGTTGACTCTTGTGCAGGGTGAGAAAGTGTGGTTTATTTCCATTTTCCTGCATATGGTTAACCAGTTTTGCCAACACCATTTGTTAAAGAAGCTATCTTTTTTCCAGTGTATATTTTTGGCTCCTTTGTCAAAAATCAATTGACTATAAGCACATGGGTCTGTTTCTGAATCTTCTATTTTGCTCCATTGGTCTATGTGTCTGTTTTTGTGCCAATACCATGCTGTTTTTATTACTGTGGCTTTGTAGTAAAGTTTGAAGTCAGGTATTGTGATGCCTCCTGCATGGTTCTTGTTGCTAAGAACTACTTTGGCTATCCTGGGCTTTTTGTTGTTCCAAATGAATTTAAGGACTGATTTTTCTATGTCTGTGAGGAGTGACCTTGGTAATTTCATGCGTATTGCATTGGATCTGTAGATCAGTTTTGGGAGGATGGCCATTTTGATGATATTTATTCTGCCTATCCAAGAGCATGGTACGTCTTTCCATCGTCTAAGGTCTTCATCAATTTCTTTTTTCAACGTTTTATAGTTTTCCTTATAGAGGTCTTTTACCTCTTTGGTTAGGTTTTCCCTAAGTATTTTATTTTTCGGGGTGCTATTGTGAGTGGAATTGTTTTCTGGATTTCTTTTTCAGTGGATTTATGGTTGACATACAGGAATGCTTCTGATTTTTTAGGATTGATTTTGTATCCAGACACTTTGCTGAATTTGTTGATCAGTTCTATAAGTTTTTTGGTTGAGTTTGTTGGGTCTTCTAAGTATATATCATTTCGTCTGCAAAAAGCGATAGTTTTAGTTCTTCTTTCCCTAAACCCTTTGATGTCTTTCTCTTGCCTTATTGCTCTGGCTAGAGTCTCAAGTACTATATTGAACAGAAGAGGTGATAATGGGCATCCTTGTCTTGTTCCTGTTTTTAGTGGGATCTCTTGCAGTTTTTCTCCATTTAATATGAGGTTGGCTGTGAGCCTATTGTATATTGCCTCTATGATGTTGAGGTATGTTCCTTCTATTCCGATTCTCTGCAGTGCTTTTAGTATGAATGGGTGTTGGATTTTGTCAAATGCTTTTTCAGCATCGAGATGATCATGTGATTTTTGTCTTTGAGTCTGTTTATATGGTGAATTACATGGATTTTTTTTTTTCATATGTTGAACCAGCCTTGCATCCTTGGTCATGGTGTATAATTTTCTTGATGTGGTTTTGAATGCGCATTGCTAGTATTTTGTTTAGCAGTTTTGCATATAAGTTCATCAGTGATATAGGCCTATAGTTTTCTTTTCTTGAGCTGTCTTTATTTGGCTTTGGTATTAACGTGATGTTGGCTTCATAGAATGTGTTTGGGAGGGTCCCATTTCTTTCTGTTTCACGAAATAGTTTGAGGAGTATCGGGATTAGCTCTTCCATAAATGTTTTATAAAGTTCACTTGGAAAACCATCTGGCTGTGGGCTTTTGTTTGATGGTAAACTCTTTATTGCTGTTTCTATTTCTTTGATTATTATTGGTTGATTTAAGTTTTCTATATCTTCTTGACTCAATTTAGGAAGGCTAGAAAATTGTCAATTTCTTCTAGATTTTCCATTTTGTTGGAGTATAGTTTTTCAAGATAGCTTCTGATGATCCTCTGTATTTCCGCAGTGTCGGTGGTAATATCACCTTTTTCATCTCTTATTTTGGTAATTTGGGTTGATTCTCTTTCTTTTGGTTAGGTTGGCCAATGGTTTATCTATCTTGTTTATTTTTTCAAGAAACCAGCTTTTGGTTTTATTGATTTTCTGTACTTTTTTTTATTCTCTACTTCATTAATTTCTGCTCTGATTTTCATAATTTCCTGTCTTCGGGGTTAGACTGTTCTTGTTTTTCTAGTGCTTTGAGCTGTGTCATTAGATTATTTATTTGGTGATTTTCTGTTCTTGTTATGTGGGCACTCGGTGCTATAAATTTTCCTCTTAGTACTACCATCAAAGTGTCCCAAAGGTTTCGATATGTTGTGTCACTGTTTTCATTGGTTTCTAGGAATTTTTTTATTTCTCCCCTTCTTCTATGACCCAATCCTTGTTCAGCAGTGTGGTGTTCAGTCTCCTTGTGTTTACATGGTTACTCTGGGTCTTCTTAGAGTTGAGTTCTAATTTCACTCCATTGTGGTCTGAAAAGATGCAGGGAATTATGTTACATTTTTTGAATTTGCCAGTGCTTGCTTTGTGGCCCAGAATGTGGTCTATTTTGGAGAAGGTTCTATGGGCAGGTGAGAAAAATGTGAATTCAGCTGTAGTTTGGTGAAAGAGTGTATATGTGTCTAATAGGTCCATTTGGTTTATGGTATTATTTAGGTCTGAGGCATCTTTACTGACCTTTTTTTTAGAGGATCGGTCTAGTGGTATGAGAAGAGTCTCACAATATTAGTGTATCGGGATCTATGTGTGTCTTTATTGTATACAGAGTTTGTTTTATAAAAGTGGCTGCACCTATGTTTGGGGCATAGATGTTAATAATTGTTATTTCCTCTTGCTGTATTGTTCCTTTTACTAGTAAAAAATGACCTGCTTTGTCTCTTCTGATAAGCTTAGACTTGAAGTCTAATTTATCTGATATCATAGTTGCTACTCCTGCTTGTCTTCGAGTTCCATTGGCATGGATTACCTTTTTCCAGCCCTTCACCTTTAGTTTGTGGGAATCTTTGCTTGTAAGGTGTGTTTCTTTCAGGCAGAATACAGATGGATTCTGGGTTTTAATCCATTTTGCCACCTTGTGCCTTTTATTGTGAAGTTGAGACCATTTATATTCCGTGTGATTATTGACAGATGATTTTTAATTCCTAACATTTTGAGTTTTGACTTCTGTTTTCAGTGGTGTTTATTCTTTTTTGCTTAGTTGTTTGCTTCCTGGAAATTATTGTTTCTCTGGTTCTGATATTTACTTGTTAGTTCTTATTTGTAGTTAACCTCTTTGAGTATTTTCTCTAGTGCTGGTTTGGAAGACATAAATTATTTCAGTTTCTGTTTGTCATGGAAGGTTTTTATATCCCCGTCAATTTTGAGAGACAGTTTCGCTGGGTAGGAGAATTTTGGCTGCAAGTTATTTTCTTTCAGAGTTTAGAATATGTTACTCCAGCCCCTCCTGGCTTTCATGACTTGATTTGTGGGGTCTGGAGTGATTCTAATTAGTTTGCCTCTAAATGTCACTTGGTCTTTTACTTTTGTTGCCTTTAGAATTCTTTCCTTAGCCCTGTACATTAGTCATCTTGATTATTATGTGGCGTGGTGAACCTCTTTGGTCTTATCTTGAGGGAGTTCTATATGTTTCCTGCACCTGGGTGTCAATTTCTCTTTCTGTGTTTGGAAAATTCTCTGATATTACTTCTTTGAAAAGTTTGTTTATTCCATTAGTTTCAACTTCTAATCCCTCCTCTATGCCTATTATTCTTAGGTTAGCTCTTTTAAAATTGGCCCAGATCTAATCAATGTCCAATTCATGCTGTCGAATTTTTTTTCTAGATTATGTACAATGGATTCATTTTTGGATTGGTCATCTTCTAAGAGTGATATTCTATTTTCCATGTGGTCTAATCTACTTTTTATAGTTTGTATTGATGCCTTCACTTCAATTATTGCATCTTTCACATCCTTCATTTCCTTCAAGGCTTCTCTTTGATTCCTGTTCAGGGTGTCAGATTCTTTGTTTATTTGTCCCTTTATTTCTTTCCAGCTCTCTCTGCATTCTTTCTGGAAGTTTTGTATCGTTTCTACTATTAAAGATCTGAATTGGTCTTCTGGTAGTCTCTGCCATTCAGTGTTGTTGAGTTCTGTTATTGTGGGGTTGTGATGGCTCATTGATTCTTTGCTGTTTTTCCTCCCCATGGTTTCCCTGTTCTTAAATTTATATCTTTGCTGCTCTTGCACGCTTTCTCGTCCAGTCTCTGCAGTGGGGGTTTAGAGGTGTCCGCTGGTTAGGCGGGACACCCAACCAGGGACAGGTTGTGTTCAGGGGTAAAGGTTGGGTGAGAAGTCACAGTGATGAATTCAAGAATAGGGTAAAGTAGAGGGTATGGTCCAGTGGAATAAGAAGTTGAGTGTGTTCAGGTGATATATGGTAAAGATTAGAGGTAGTGGATATGTCAGGGGATTCTGCTAGTCAATGTAGAGTTTTAGATGTGGTAGTATGAGATGGTCTTGATATGAAACAGGGAAAAAAGGAAAATGAAAAGTGAAAAGAAAAAGCATTGAGGAGAAGAATATAGGTGGGAGAAAGGGAGGGAAGCTTGTAAAAGGGATAAGGAGGAGAGTCAATAAACTGAGCAAAAAATAACAAAGCAACCAATCATCCAAACAAACATAAATAAATCAAGGCAATACAAAACGAAAAGAGAGTAAAAAAAAAAAAAAAATAGAACACACAAAAAGAAAAAGAAAAAAACCAACAACAAGAAACAAAAACTCTGCTAGTTTCTAAGTACAGAGCTGAGTTGGCCTCAGCAGTCCTTTTGGCTCTGTGTGGATATTTTTAGCTTTTAAATATCTGTCCTGTCTATTAGATTTTCAAGTGTGGCTCTGGCATTCTTATTTGCTCTGTCAGTGCAGGCAGGGAGTTCTGCTGGTGCCTCTCCCGCTGTAAGCTTGTGTCTCTGAGCTCTCCACAAGGCCTGTCTGTGTGTCTCTCTCTCTGCCTTTGCTGGTGGCGGGAGTGCAATCTAAATGCCAGGCATTACCAAGGTGCCTGCAAGTTCTCTATGCCCTGTGTGTACTGGGTCCCTCCTGCAGTTTTGCTCCTATCCAATTGCTATTAGAGCGGGTGACTGAGTCTGTCCTTTGTATAGGGGCCCCTGCACCCCAGGGTTGCAATCCAACTTACAGATCCCTGCTGCTCTGGCTCTGGTGGGAGGGATATGGTGGGTTTCCTCACCGCAGGCTTAAGATGGTTGTCCCAGGTGTTCTTGATCACTGTTGATCCTGTGGGAATATGCTGCCTGATTACGGTGTGGAGTTCTGTAGTTGATTACTCCACCTCTGGTCACTTGGGGCGCAGGCAAGATGGCGGCTGGCAAGATGGAGTCCACCGGTTCGCAGAGCGCACCACTGCCATGCGTGCGTGCTGCCTCCTTTGTTCTCCCTGGGTTCTGTTCAGCTGCTTTTGTTGTTTCATTTTTAGTTTTTGTTGTTGTTGTTGTTGCTTTTCTTTGCTTTCCTTCCGTCAAGAAACTGCTTTTGCAGCAGTTTTGATTCAAGCTCTGCAGTGCAGTTGATCACTGCTCTGGCTCTGGGGGGAGAGGTGAGCTGGGGTGGTCCCGCAGGGGCTTACGCTGGTCATCCCACTCGTTCTGGTCACTGTGGAAGGTGCAGAGATCCAGAGCCTGGTTAGGATATGGAGTTCTGGAGTCGCTTACTCCACGCCTGGTCACTGGATCCGCAGCAGTGTTAGTAGACCCCTGTGTTGGGCTGCGGCTTAATGGCCGCCACGACGGCTTGGGGCCGCTGTGGCATGGATGGGCTCCTTTGCTCTCTCTGGTCGGCTTTTTGGGGTCTTTTTAGTTGTAGTTCAGTTTTCGTTACTTTGTTTGCTTTTTTGTTGCTTCAGTCAAGAAGCTGCTTTTATGGCAGATTTGGTTGGAGCTCACAGCGCCTGAGGAGAGGTGTTTCACTCAGATGCCATCTTGGGCTCCTCTCCCCCCAAAAATAAAGTTCTGATTTAAATAATTTTAAAGTACAAAGATTTAATTTGACTAAATTATCTTCTCAGACTATCGACACAGATCTTTTAAAGTCTGAATATCTTTTCCATATTACAAATGTTCATAATCAAATACAGAAGAGCTTGAAGCATAAAATAAAATAAAAACTACCTGTGACTCTATTACTTAGAAGTCATCACTGTTGATTTAATTGTTTTCCTCAATACATGAGTTGTTTTTGTTTGTTTGTTTTTTGCGGTATTGGGGGCTCAACCCAGGGGCATTCTACCTCTGAGCTACACCCTCAGCCCTAGTTTTTTATTCTTTATTTGAAACACGGTCTCACTAAGTTGTGGAGGGCCTCAGTAGCTGAACCTGACCTCGAACCCAGATCCTCCAGTCTCAGCCTCCCAAGTACTGGGATTACAAGAATGTGCCACCATGCTCGGCTGTGAGTATTCTTACAATGAAATTACGAGCCTCATTATTTAAGCGTGATCCTTCATTAATATTTTCAAATTGCTTTCCAGACATTTTATACCAATATTTACTTTCACTAACAGTGTGTTATTTGTTTTAACTATTGTGCTTTGTTGACCTTATAAATTTGAAAGCCATTCTCAATTTAAAGAAATGATTAAGGTTGAACTTTATTCATATTTATATATTTGTTTACTGTTTTTCTATTGAATTATTTATTCATGTATTTTGCCCATTTTCCTTTGGGACAGTTGGTGGTTTCATCTTGATTTATAGGAGCTCTTTATATAGAAACATGTTACTTAAGAGGATCATTTTTCTCATGAGAAATAATAGGACTAGGAATAATTATCACCTTTAGCAGATAGCATTTATGCACTGTAATTTTTTAAATAAGAAATTCCTTCTTGATCTTAAAGGAAAAGCTAGTTTTGGAACACTGAACTCTTAAAATTTTCATTATTTAAGGTACAGTACTTAAGGGGTTGGAGATATAACTCAGTGGTAGAGCACTTGTCTGGCATGCCCAAGGTCCTAGATTCAATGCCCAGCACTGCAAAATAAACAAACAAACAAAAATATATTTAAGCAGGAATAGTACCTCTGGATAAATGCTTGGCGAATCTTGTCTTAGAAATTACTAAATTAGAGCCAGGTGTGGTGGCACATGCTTGTAATCCCAGTACTTGGGAGGCTGAGACAGAAAGATTATAAATTCTCAGCCAGCCTCGGCTACTTAGTGAGGCCCTCTGCAACTTAGTGAGAACCTATTTCAAAATAAAGTATAAAAAATAGGGCTAGGGATGTAGCTCAAAGGTAGAATGCCCTTGGGTTCAATCCCCAGTACTGAAAAAAAAAGAAAGATTACTAAATCACTAGGTTTCAAGGAAACCTTAGATATTAAGAAAAACTAAGGACTGTTTTGAAGTTGACAGTGTAAATTATACATCTCCCCACACAAACACACACACACAGAAATACATGTCTTAAGACTGAACGGTGAAGACCCTTGGTTCCTACTAAACAGAATCAGTTACCTAAACAAATGAGAAAACAAGTAATATGCAGTCGGAAAGAAGGATAGGAGTACTGTTGGCAGAATACGTGGCTTCATTTTTTAAAAAAGTATATATACAGCTCTTCAGCTTGTCTGTAGAAAGAGTAAGAAGAGATTGACAAACAGGTGTTTTCCAAGCAAGAATTTCCTTCTTTAAAGCATACTTGCCTAATATTAGGCTTTTTTATTTCTTATGAAAATTTTCAACTTCCATGAACAAACTTAAAACACAATCTTTAACATACAGAGTCAGTTGAACCCATAATTAGCTCCTCTTCATAGTACAGTACAAAACTTTCTCACTAGATTTGAGAAAGGTGAAGAGTTTCCATGCCAGTTTCAAGTCAGTAAGTTATCTTTAGAATTGAATTCCTTTGAGTTTTACCATTTCCTATGTATTCCTTTCATGGGGTCTCAAATGTCTTCAAAAGACAGATCTTTTATTTTTAAATTTATTCTCTTACTAGGACAGACATAAAGAAATCACATGCAGGATATGATGTGGTCATGTCTTTATTTACAGGTCTTTCCTATTGTTCCATGTTTGTGAACTCTAAAATGCATGGTGGCTTATCTTGTAATGGCAGCCAGAAGTTGTATGTTAAGATTTTTCATGAATAGTCACAGCTGTTGTAAAAAGGAATAACATGCCTTGGCCACAGATTACAGTTCTCTGGGTTTAGACCACAAGCAATACCCCTGGGATCTGTCATGTGCACTGTGAATATCATTATTCCTTGGAGAGAGAAATAAAAATTAGTCACTTCTGGCTCCTTAGATAGTCTTGCATAACTTGCTGTTATCTCAGTACAGTTTTCTGGGGATGCTTTATCCTGACACGTTCTTCTATCCCCACTTAACAATGCTCCCTCCTTTATCAAAAGGACCATTGAGTATCAGATTGGGGTGCTATTGCCATTCCAGAGGGCCAGTATTCAATTTAGCTCTTTGCTATTCACCTCTTCATCCTGGGTCCTGCATTACTGTTTTTTACCATGTGGTATTGCTTGAGCTTTATTCCACTGTCACACAGTTGTCCATCCCTACTGCATACATATGTGAATGACCCCCCTGAAGGAACCTAGTACTACCTGGCTTTCTGTGCAGTTGTCATATACAAATAGTTTCAAGGATTCCAGATTTCCTCCTGGCACTTAGTTTCTACTCCTCCTCCTTCCCGGAATCCTCTTCCTTATCTCTGGAATATAGTGCTTTGATGCCAAAAGGCAGCAGGAAGTTAATTGAGCTAGGCTTTGTGTTTTTAATTTTCTTTTTCCACCATCTGTGTTCTGAAGCTAAATTTCTCTTGCACTAGGGATTTTTAAATGCCCTGCTTCCACCTGAACAGCAACTCTGAGGTTAGACTTGGAGTTTAATTTACACTGCATGAGATAGAGTGATTTATATAAGGTGGTTTATCATTTTTCAATTCTTTCACTCCTAAAGTACATCTGTTCTTGATTATTTCATCTGGTATGCCTTGATTTTTTGCTTCATACTTTGCATTTCTTTGTTCTTTTCTGAGATAGGTTTTTGCTGAGTATAACACTGTTTCTGATTAAACAACTTTGATAAATCACATAGGAATTTTAACAGAGAGAGGCGTGTGCACAATTTCCCTTGTCCCTTGTTTACGCCTTATTTCCTTCTGCAATTGAAATTATATGTGCATTAATTACATCATTCTATTTTGAAGTATTTTATTGCTGACTATATTGGAAGGTTGGTGTTTCATCAGTAAAAGGCCTCATTTATCTTCCAGCTACCCTTGGGTTTTCCCCGCTGGTAGCTCATTTCTACCCAATAGATGATGGGCCCATGGGCTCCATCTCGGTACAAGAATGTACCTTCCACCCTTTCCTTTTTTTTTTTTTTTTGCGGTACTGGGGATTGAACTCAGGGGCATTCTACCTCCGAGCTACACCCCCAGCCCCTTTTTATTCTTTATTTTGAAACAGAGTCTCGCTGAGTTGCGGAGTGCCTCACTAGGTAGCTGAGGCTGGCCGCGAACCCGGATCCTCCGGTCTCAGCCTCCCGAATGCTGCACCCTTTCCTTTTATTCAGACAGACCCACCATTTCTGTAGTATGAGCACACCTCATCTCCAGTCATGGCCCACTGAGCTGAAAAGTGTTCTGTAGAACTCACTATACTTTCTCTGTTTTGATTTACTCATGCTACTATCATATCAAGAGTACACTTTCATGCCCAGAATATACTTGCTCTGTTGAGTATTAAGTTTCATTTTGCCAAATGCAGTTTTGATAGGAAGTTTTCATGATCCTCATGATATTAGACTGATTGTGGATACCAGTTGGAACATTATTATAAAAACTAGATTTTTAGATTTAAGATACATTCATTTTTTGCACAGCTGACTATTTCCTTTCTCTTAGGATAATGATACTCTGTTTTAGAACAAGATAAATGGGAATTGTTTTGTTTTGTTTTGCCTCATTATATATATATACTTGATTTAAGGAATGTCTGTAGCAGGTAAGTTTCTTGTCTCTTTATCCCAATGGTGTCATCTCACATGTTATAGCTCCCCAACATTTTGACTTAAATGCATATAGCTTAAGCTATTCTATACCTCCCACCCCCACCCCCGGGGAACGTATTCTGTGCTCTGTTGTTCTAACTCAGTTTATTGGAATTCTTGTTGTCAAAGACCACTCCTTAAAAAAAGTATGGACCCTCTATTACCAGCTACACAACAAGCTAAAAGCACATTGGCTTCTTATTATCTTGTTTCATTCTTTTAAAATCATTTCCAGTTATTTTTAATCAGTTTTCCCCATCCCTTGATAACGCATATATCTTCATGTAAAAGATATGATATTGATATGTTATTTGACTCCCATAAAGTTTTTATTCAAAAAGGAAAGTCTGTTTCTCAAGAGGCCGGGGGAAACTTACTTGTTTCACAGTAAACTATAGGGGGGGGGGGTGGCCATTTGCTCAGGAGTTGAATTCACTTTTGATGGTCTCCAAAGTGATTTGCCAACCTAAAGGGGAAATGACCAACATTGCAGATGTAGTAGAGGGCATCTAATCCTGAGCTGTGACTTGGCTCATGTAGGGTCTGAAGGAGAACTGTCTCCTTACAGGGTTATCAACACATTTGTGTGTGTGTGTGTCTAAAAGCACACTATTCAGGAAATGCCAGTGAGGCACCCACTGCTTTTGATCCACTTTGATACAAAATCACATACTCTTCAAGTGTGCAGAAAGGAAGGAAAGGCCAAGCCACTATCTCCAAAGCCAGTCGTCATCTGTCACCGAGGTTTTGAGGCTGCTTCCATCCATCCAGAAGCAGAATGCGATGTCAGACACATCTGTGTTTAAGGGCCACAGCTTAGCTTTCTTGGAAATATTTCAGCTTTCAGATGAGCTACATATGATGACACCCCAGAACCATAAAGTAAAGTTCATCCAGTTTGTTTGATTTAAGAACTTTATAGTACTGCTTTATATCAAAGAAATTTAGATTTATAAGGAAGTGACCAAATTTCCTTTTTTTTTTTTTTTAAAGAAACAGTATTCCACAGATTCAATGACTCTTGAAAGGTGACAGAGGCTATTAATGGCTAACTTGGAATTGATGATAGAGTCCACATATTTCCACCATAACATGAACAAAATCTGGAGCTGACAGAAGAATGAAAGCCATTCAAAGTTAACACATTGTATTCCTGTATGCTGGCTATTCATAGATATTCCTGTGTGATTCCAAGTTATCCAGTGCCCTTAGACTGTCTGGGGCTTTTCCTGAGATTTTATGTACATTGACTGTTTGACAAAAATCCTAAGCCAGAGGCCATAGTCTTACTGATACAGGTGGAGCATCCCTATTCCAAAAATCCAAAATCCAATCTATCTAAAATTCAAACCTTTTGACCTTTGACATGACTCCACAGTGGAAAATTCCACATCTGGCCTTATGGTAGTTGGAGTCAAAACATAGGCATGCTAAAATAAATGAAAAAAATTATCTTTAGGTGATGTGTACAAAGTATATATGAAACATAAATGAATTTTGTGTTTAGACTTGGATCCCATGCCCAAGATATCTCATTAGGTATATGCAAAGATTTCCAAATTTAAAAGAAATTTGAAGCATTTCTAGTCCTAAGAATTTCAGATAAGGGGTACTCAAACTGATTTTTTTTTAAAAATTGGCCATTACTGTTTTGGAATTATTTGACTATTTTGGTAGCAGGGACCACTCCCAACAGATGCAGGCCTCAGTTAATGTTTCTGTTGGTTACATGGTGACAAAGGCTAAGTTTCTTCAGGAATAAATTAAACTTGAAATAAAAGTGAAAGGAGCTCAAGCCAGGGAAAGTGAATTCTGCCCACTAATTTTTTTCTTCATGGATTCAAGGCTAGTTTGATAGTTCGTTTATGTGCATAAAATGTACTAAAACCATGCTGATCTCAGACCGTGATGTGAGACTTTTCCCCATTAACAAAAGTGTAACTCTAATAGGATGACTTTTATTTTGGGGTGTTGTGAGTGGAAAGGGGGGCCAGTCAAAACAAGAGGTTTTCTGTTGCTTTCTTTCCCTAAAAGAATATGCTGAAGATGAAAGGCTATGAATTTAGGGGCTGAATCTTTTACTCAGCAGCACTCCATCATGGAGACCGGAAAGTAGCCACAAACAGATCGTTGGTGAATGACTGGTGGCTTAAACTCATCATGTGTCAGTAGTGCATTGCTTTCTATAGTGTAACAATGGCAAATGGCTGACATAAGTATTTTCTGTATGTTTTGCTATGGGATAGAAATGAAGGAGGAAGGAGGCTTATAGTTGAGGAAAGGAAAAAGCAATAGACTCTTCACTAATGTTTCCAGGTATAGAAAACCAGAGAGTAGAAACCAGACTACCAAGAGATAATCTTTTTAAAACCATAACTAAACTTTATTTAGGCTCACAAAAATATCCCAGCTCTTTTAAATATTTAATTTTATTGAAAATGTGGTCTTTAGCAGGTGTTCTTATGAAAACAGTTATTGCCATGTCAAATACTTATGAATTTCCAGATGTAAGTCATAATCCTTTTTGTAAAAAGGTTTAGACATACAGAAAGGCCACATTTTCTTTTCTCTTTTGTATTATGTACACATAGAATATTCATTTCACATGCATGTCCATTACCACTTCGTAAGACTTAGTGAAGGCTGGGATACCATTAGTTGTCCTCTTCCATGAGATGACACCAGAGAAATATGAGCAGGTGGGTGGGGCAGGAACCTAAAAACCAAAAATGTTTATAAATATTGAACAGCTCTCTATATTTATACAGATACTAAGATCAAAATATCTGAAGTCAGAATTGTTTTGGGAAGTGTGGGGCAAATAGTCACCTTGGTTATGAGGTTTAGACTCTTTCTACAGACTTCTGTCTCCTCCCTCTCTGTCTTTAGCCATGTCCTATGGTATGGGGGCACTGTGCTAAATATCTTCCACTTATTTGACACTGGCTATTACACAATCAAGTAAGATATGATTCTTGTGTCCAGGAAGCTTGGAGGTTAGTTATATAAATGAATATTATTTTTAGAGTAAATATCTCAAAACATTCATACCTAAATTGAAGTTATCCTCAAAGTAATTAATTTTTAGAAGGGAAAGCTATATGCTTTCCCCCTGTAACAATCTTCCTAGCTAGCTGACATTTTTTTTCCATTTTTATGTTTATTAATGTGCTTAATATTTTGACATTTCTTTTCCTGATCAACAGGTCCATTTGGTTTATGGTATTATGTAGGTCCGAAGCATCTTCACTGACCTTTTTTTTTAGAAGATCAGTCTAGTGATGTGAGAGGAGTATTGAAGTCTCCTGGTATTAGTGTATTGGGATCTATGTGTGACTTTATATCATGCAGAGTTTGTTTTATGAAAGTGGCTGCACCTATGTTTGGGGCATAGGTGTTGATAATTGTTATTTCCTCTTGCTGATTGTTCCTTTTACTAGTAAAAGGTGACTTGCTTTGTCTCTTTTGATGAGCTTAGGCTTGAAATCTAATTTATCTGATATCATAGTTGCTACTCCTGCTTGTCTTCGAGTTCCATTGGCATGGATTATCTTACTTCAGCCCTTCACTCTTAGTTTGTGGGAATCTGCTTGTAAGGTGTGTTTCTTGCAGATGGATTCTGGATTTTAATCCATTTTGCCACCTTGTGCCTTTTTATTGGGGAGTTGAGACCATTTATATTCCGTGTGATTATTGACAGATGATTTTTAATTCCTAACATTTTGAGTTTTGACTTCTGTTTGCAGTAGTGTTTGTTCTTTGCTTAGTTGCTTGCTTCCTGGAAATTATTGTTTCTCTGGTTCTGATGTTTACTTGTTAGTTCTTCTTGGTAGTTAATCTCTTTGAGTATTTTCTCTAGTGCTGGTTTGGAAGACATAAATTATTTCAGTTTCTGTTTGTCATGGAAGGTTTTTATATCCCTGTCAATTTTGAGAGAGAGTTTTTCTGGGTAGGAAATCTTGGCTGCAAGTTATTTTCTTTCAGAGTTTAGAATATGTTACTCCAGCCCCTCCTGGCTTTCATGACTTGATTTGGGAGGTTTGGAGTGATTCTAATTGGTTTGCCTCTAAATGTCACTTGGCTCTCTAAATTAGTCAATTTGATTATTATGTGATGTGGTGAACCTCTTCTTTGGTCTTGTCTAAAGGGGGTTCTATATGTTTCCTGCACCAGTGTGTCTACTTCTCTTTCTATGTTTGGAAAATTATCTGATATTACTTCTTTGGAAAGGTTGTTTATTCCATTAGTTTCAACTTCTAACTCTCTTCGATGCCTATTATTCTTAGGTTAGCGCTTTTAAAACTCATCCAGATCTCATCGATGTCCAATTCATACTGTCGATTTGTTGTTGTTGTTGTTTTGGGTTTTTTTTTGTTTGTTTTTGTTTGTTTTTTGTTTTGTTTTGTTTTGTTTTGCGGTACTGGGGATTGAACTCAGGGGCATTCTACCTCCGAGCTATACAGCCAGCCCTATTTTTTTTTTTTTTATTCTTTATTTTAAAACCAGGTCTCACTAAATTGTGGAGTGCCTCACTACGTAGCTGAGGCTGGCCACGAACACAGATCCTCCAGTCTCAGCTTCCCGAATACTGGGATTACAAGCATGCGCCACCACGCCCGGCTCAATTTTTTTTTTCTAGATTATGTATAATGGATTCATTTTTGGAATGGTCATCTTCTAGGAATGATATTCTGTTTTCCATGTGGTCTAATCTACTGTTTATAGTTTGTATTGATGCCTTCACTTCTATTATTGCATCTTTCACATCTTTCACTTCCCTCAAGGCTTCTCTATGATTCCTGCTCATGGTGTCAGATTCTTTGTTTATTTGTTCCTTTATTTCTTTCCAACTCTCTCTGCATTCTTTCTGGAAGTTTTGTATCGTTTCTATTATTAAAGATCTGAATTGTCCTTCTGGTAAGCTCTGCCGTTCAGTATTGTTGAGTTCTGTTATTGTGGGGTTGTGTTGACTCATTGTTTCTTTGGTATTTCTCCTTCCCATGGTTTCCCTGTTCTTAAATTTATAACTTTCCTGCTCTTGCACGCTTTCTCTGAATTTATAAGTTTCTTATTTTTATTTTCTCTCTGTGAATGGTATCTTGTACTGAGTTGCAATTACTCTGGTATTTCTTCTGCCTGCTCTATTGGTGTCTTTGGTGGGTTTCAGGTGTTGACTTCTAGGATCTAGCAAAAGCTAACAAAGCAACCAATCCTCCGAACAAACATAGATAAATCGAAGCAATGCAAAGTGAAAACAGAGTAAAAACAAAACAGAAAACAAAAAACAACAACAAGAAACAAAATAAAAATCCCTGCAAGTTTGTAAGAACAGACCTGTTTTGGCCTCTGAAGATCTTTTGGGTAGATCCCTGCTGCTGTGGGCGGTAGACAAAATGGTGGCTGCTGCTGCCACACACCCGCTGGGTCCCCCGTTCTCCCTGGTCTACTCTCTAGATTCCGACCAACTGCCCCTGTTGCTTTACTCACTTTTTTGCTGCTTTGCTTCTCTTTCCTTCCGTCAAGAAGCTGCTCCTGCGGCAGTTTTGATTCAAGCTCTGCAGTGCAGTTATCTCTGCTCTGGCTCTCTAGGGAGGGGTGAGCTGGGATGGCCCCATGGGGGCTTAAGCTGGTCGTACCACGTGTTCCGGTCACTATCGAAGGTGCCTCGATATGTAGCCTGGCTAGGATGAGGAATTCAGGAGTCGCTCACTCCACCTCTGGTCGGTGGGAATGCAGAAGGTCATTATATATTTCTTTGTCAGTAGACCCCACGCCAAAGGCTGGCTCAATGGCGGCCGCCACTCAGCGGCATGGCGCCGCGACCGCACAGACGGGCTTCTTTGCTCTCCTTGGTCGGCCTTCCGGATTCTGATCAGCTGTATTTCAGCTTTTGTAGTGTTTTTCACCATTTTGTCGTTTTTTTTTTTTCTTCTTTCAAGAAGCTGCCTCTATGGCAGATTTGAATCGAGCTCACAGCGCCTGATGAGAGGTGTCTCACTCCAACGCCATCTTCCTAGATTTCCAGAATGGGTCTGAACGAAATGTTAGTCCCTTATGGTGTTAAAGATAAGCTTGAACTATAAACTGCAGCAGGCATTGTATTTCATTTATTGAGATGAGCAAAATGAGTTCAACTTAGAATAAGAGTACATATTCTGTAATATCTTTTAAACAAGGGTGAAAGGGGGGACTGAAAACTGTATCGCTGGCCATATTAGCAATCTAAACCAGAATTTTGCCATGTTGGTTTTTCTCTGTCCATATTAATCTTGATTAAAGAACCACTTTCCCCAAAGCACTGATTCAGGTCTTAGATATGATTTGGTTTAAGTGTTGGTGACTGCTGTGTCTGTCATTGGTAATTTACTTTCTGATCACTAGGTGGTGCTCTTTCACTTTGAAATAAAGTCTATTAAAGCATTTGCTTTTTATCTTGCTTATTTTGTTGATGCAAAGAAGATAGACAATAAAATTCTTCCTTAATTGGACCTGAGGCTCCCTGTGACTCCACAAGTGCATAAGAATTTTAATGTGACTGTCTGGTCTACAAAGTGATAGGTTTACAGGTTATTGGAGTATTTGGTAATGTGTGTGTGAGTAAAAAATAGATTTATATCCTGTAGAAGCATTTTGTCATGTGTATTGGACACATGAGACTGCATGTATGTATTAGACATAGAGATTACAATTTAAATTCTCATGTGGTTTAATCTTCTGTTTTGTGTTCCTAATATGAAAATCATTTGAGAAACCAGTAAAATGCTGATCACGCGGTCCTCCAATAACCTGTGTTTTAGCAAGTGCTGAAATGAGTCTGATGTTCAGTGAGGGTCTGGGAAACACTGGGTTCTCATCACACTGGTGGGCTGGTGATGGTGAATGTTTTCAGTATAAAGTCAGTGTCAGCCAGCAGAAACCCAAACCCAAACTAAGGAGAGTCGAGACTAAAATTTTGAATGTAGACAATTCTTTTTATTGGCTAGAGGAGTTATAATGTACATCCTGAGAATTGTGCAAGTTCAGCCCTGTCCTCGTTAGGATGGGGGAAGCAGACAGTGTGGAGACGTCCTCAGTTCAGAGTTTCCCCAACCTATAGGGGCTATACACCCCTTGTGTCCTGCTTTTAGAAGCATCTTGACTTACAATACCCAATACTTAAACATTTGAGAAAGTTTTGAACAATCTTAAGGCCTTTGATCTTTGCAGAGTCCTTGTGATCAGACACGTGTCGGAAAAGGGATTAAATAACCAGATAAGAAGTGTCCGAGGCCGAGTGTGCCATCAGTAGACACCGGGGGGGGGGGGGGGGTTTGCTAACTCAAGTTAGGCACAGCTGCTAGGACTTCTGTCCGAAAGGCCAGAGCCTTCCTGAACTCTGAAGCTTCATGGGTACTCTTGTTAACTGTGATTCACCATCCTGGTCCTGTGTGTGCTTAACTTTAAGAAAGTGTTTTAATATATTAAGTAATGTATTTGGTTCATATCTTGCCTCCCTGCACAAGACTGCAAAGCTCTCTATGCAAACCTGGTCTTTTCTTCACTGATTCTTCTCAGGTGCCGGAGGGAGCATGACAGATACTCAGCAAATATTTGTTGAATGAATGAATGTTTTCCCATGTAATATTCAGTATTAAACAATAGATGTATATTATTAGTCATTCAGTAAGAATTCTGGACAAATAGTACCTATTTCTGAATGAAAATTAAGATTTGTTTTTCTATTAAGCCTGATCTGTGAGGATGTCTTCTAAATGATCACATAGTTTAAAGTGTGCATCTAAAGTTGGAAGACTTTGGGTTATAATGACTAAGTCTTCGAGTGGTTTCCTGAGACAAGTTACTAAACTAGTTTGTGCCTTCCTTCCCCTGTAAAAAAAATAAATAAATAAACAAATAAAACTCACAAAGCTGTGATGTGGATTAAATAAATGTATTTAATCCCCTAGAATAGGACCTGGAATATCATAAGAACTCAATAAGTCAAACTTACCAATGCCTCACTTATTTTAAAAATATATTTGTGATTATATGATATACTTATTTTGAAAAAATAAAGGTAAATGGCTTAGCCAGTTTTCAGAAGGAAAAGGCCACAAATAAGTGTACAAATAAATGCATATGCTTGTTTTTAATGTGGAATATTATTTCTTACATTGTAGCATCAATTTTAAAACAGATGATTTGGGAAAGTTGGAGAATGTCCTGTGAGCCTGTGTTTCTCATTTCTTATAGATCCCCATATTAAGGTTTCTGGAAAGAAAGAAGATGTTAAAGAAGCCAAAGAAATGATCATGTCCGTCTTAGACACAAAAGTAAGTGAATGTTTAAGGACTCTCAAATATTAGAATCTTGTCTCTGCAAGGGCTACTTCATGCTGTTATGAAAGAACCATTTGGAGAAGAAAAACTAGGAGAGAGTAATGGTGGGTCTTAATATAAGCACAGTAGATGTGAAGTCGTATTTAATATTTGAATGGATTTGTGCATGCCAGGCAATTGAATGGTATTTGTATGTACACATATATACACATATGTGGTATTTATATATGCATCTACATTTTTGCATGTGGGTAGGTATACATAAATATACCACCTCTACAAATAGACCTTGGTGCTGGTTAGTGTAGTGTAAGTAACAAAAATGTAGGAATTAGCATATTGGCCTTTGTCATGCCAGTGGGTGACCACAGTGACATCTGTATAGCTCTGTGTTCAGCTTGTGATGGTGTGAAATTCAGTGCTCACACTTGTGCAACTGTGTTCTCTCTCCTACTGCCAGTGTATGTATAGAGAAAAAATAAAGACATTTTCATACATGAAAATCTGTACTCATTTGTGAGAATCTACTTTCCTTAAGTCCACATACAACATTTATAATTTGCAAGGTCCTTTGCTAAGCCATTTCCGTGTTACAAATATTAATTTAATTTTCATAACTAAGCACAGAGACATTAATTTGCTCAGGATCCCAGGGAAGGTGGGATTCAAATCCAGGCTGTCTGGTTCTTAACCACTTTTTTTTTTTTTTTTTTGCCACTTGCTATTTTATTGGAATGATCTCTGACCTCTTTCTTCTTCTTTCTTTTGTCCTTTCTGGGGTTTTTTTTTGTTGTTGTTGTTATTGTTCCTTTTAGAAAAAATGGTCTTAAGAATGTTTTAAGAATTAATCATACTTAGTATAATTGTTAAGATCTTTTTTTTTTTTTTTTTTTTTTTTTGGTGGTACTGGGGATTGAACTCAGGGGCATTCTACCTCTGAGCTATACCTTCAGCCCTATTTTTTATTCTTTATTTTGAAACTGAGTCTCACTAAGTTGCGGAGTGCCTCACTAGGTAGCTGAGGCTGGTCGCGAACCTGGATCCTCCGGTCTCAGCCTCCCGAATGCTGGGATTACAAGCATGCGCCACCACGCCCGGCTGTTAGATCATTTTTAGAATATTCTCCCCCCCAAATAGTAATATTTTATTGTATTTCAAAGGTTAAACTGAAATAATTAAGAAGTTTTAAAATCAAAATATTTAATGGATATAAGTTGAGAATTTAATATTTCAGAAGGTTTTAAATTACTTATCTCTTTAACATCTTGTTAGAGTTGGGGAGGGACTGTGTGTGTGTGTGTGTGTGTGTGTGTGTGTGTGTGTGTGTGTGTGTGTTAGTTACTGGGGATTGAACCTAGAGGCATTCTACCTCTGAACTATACCCCCAGCCCTATTTTATTTTTTATTTTGAAGCAGGGTCTCACTAAGTTGCAGAGGGCCTCACTAAATTCCTGAGTCTGGCCTTGAACCCACAGTCCTCTAGTCTCAGCCTCCCAAGTACTGGGATTATAGGCCTGTGCCACCACACCCAGCTATACTTAAACATTTTAATTTTACTTGTTAAGGACTGTATAAATTCAGTAATAGTTTTATAAATGACAATGTATTTCATGGTGGTCTTTATAATTTTATGTTACTTAATTTCCCAAAATTAAGTATATACATTTCAATATGACCACTCTATTTTTTCATGTGCTGGAATTCTACATTTTGCTTCAGTATAATTAATCTTTGTATTCACTCATGTGAGCCATTTCGCTGCCAGAGGTCTAGGCTTTGTGGTATCTTCTTCACTCTTCTTCCTGCCACCAAGAGCAACAGATGCATTTTGTAAAGTTGGATATAAAGCAACATAGAAGTTGTGAAAACACAAAAGAAGAAATACAAATGGCCAATAAATGTATGAGGAAATGTTCCACATCATTGGCAATCAGGGAGATGCAAATCAAAACTACCCTAAGATTTCACCTAACTCCAGTCAGAATGGCAATCATAAAAAACACGAACAACAACACCTGCTGGTGAGGGTGTGGAGAAGTGGGAACCCTAGTACATTGTTGGTGGGAT
>PVLC010002333.1:0-117267 GCA_004027655.1 Graphiurus murinus | reverse complement strand
CGGTACTGGGAATTGAACTCAGGGGCATTCTACCTCCGAGCTATACCCCCAGCCCTATTTTTTATTCTTTATTTTGAAACCGAGTCTCACTAAGTTGCGGAGTGCCTCACTAGGTAGCTGAGGCTGGCCGCGAACCCGGATCCTCCGGTCTCAGCCTCCCGAATGCTGGGATTACAAGCGTGCGCCACCACGCCCGGCCATTTTGATAATATTTTATTCTGCCTATCCAAGAGCAAGGGAGATATTTCCATCTTTTAAGATCTTCAATTTCTTTCTTTAATGTTTTATAATTTCCATTGTAGAGGTCTTTTATCTCTTTGTTTAGGTTTATTCCTAGGTATTTCATTGGTTTTGAGGTTATTGTGAATGGAATAGTTTTCTGTATTTTATTATCAGTGGATTCATGACTGGCATATAGAAAACCTACTGATTTTTAAAGGCTGATTTTGTATCCCACTACTTTGCTGAATTTGTTAATCAGCTCTAGTAGTCTTCGAGTTTTTTTGGGTCTTCTAGACATAGGATCATATCATCTGCAAATAAAGATAATTTCAATTCTTCTTTTCCTATTCGAATTCTTTTGATATTCTTCTGTTGTCTTATTGCTCTTGAAAGAGTCTCAAGGACTATATTGAAAAGGAGTGGCAATAGTGAGCATCCTTGTCTTATTCCTGATATTAAAGGGAAATCCTGCAGTTGTTCCCTGTTCAATATAATGTTGGATTTGAGTTTATTATATATTGCTTTAATGATATTAAGGTACTTTCTTTCTATTCTGATTTTCTGCACTGTTTTTTTTTAAACATGAATGATTGTTGGATTTTGTCAAATGGTTTTTCAGTATCTATTGATATGATCATATGTTTTTTGTCCTTAGTTCTATTTAGGTAGATTGTATGTGTCTAGAAATCCATCAATTTCTTCAATGTTTTCCAGTTTATTGGAATATAAATTTTAAAAATAGGTTCTGATGATCCTCTGGATTTCCTCATTGTTTGTGGTGATGTCTCCTTTTTCATTTCTGATTTTAATAATTTGGATTGATTCTCTCTTTTGGTTAGGTTGGCTAAGCTTTTTGTTTTGTTGATCCTTTGTATTGTTTTTGTTGTTGTTGTTCTGTATTACATTGATTTCTGCTCTGATTTTAATTATTACCTACCTTCTACTGGCTTTGGGATTAGACTGTTCTTGTTTTTCTAGGTCCATGAGGTGTGTCATTAGGTTGTTTATTTGGCAACTTTCTCGTTTTCTGTTTTTCTTCCAGTGCTATAAATTTTCCTTTAACTCTGCCTCCAAAATGTCCCACATAGATTTTGGTACATTATGTTTCTGTTTTTGTTTAATTGCAGGAATTTTTTTATTTCTCCCTTTATTTCTTTTCTTATCCAATCTCTATATATTTATGTAATTTGTTTTGATCTTCCTGTTGTTGATTTCTACTTTCATTCTCTTGTGATCTGAGAAGATGCAGGGAATTATATTACATTTTTAAAAAATTGCTGGTGCTTGTTTTGTGGTACAGGATGTGGTTGATTTTGAAGAAGGTTCCATGGGAAGCTGAGAAGAATGCATATTCAGCTATTGCTGGTTGAAATATTCTGTATATGTCTATTAGGTTCATTTGCTCTATAGTGTTCTTTAGGTCTAAAGTGTCTTTATTCATCTTTTGTGTGGAAGATTGATCTAGTGGAATGAGTTGTGTACTGAAGTCTCCCAATATTGTATTTGGGTCTATTTGAGACCTAATGTCCAGAAGAGTTTGTTTTACAAATGTGGGTGCACCCACATTTGGGGCATAAATGTTCACTATTATTATAAATTCTTGTTCAATTGTTCCTTTTATTAATAAGAAGTGCCTTGCTTTGTCTCTTCTCATGTGATTTAGCTTAAAGTCTGTTTTGTCGGATATGAGCGTTGCTACCCCTGCTTGTTTTTGGTTTCCATTTGGATAGTATATCTATTTCCATCCTTTTACCTTTAGCATATGGATATCTTTGACTGTAAGGTGAGTTTCTTGCAAGTAGCATATTAGTTGGATTATGTTTTTTAATCCGCATTGCCAGTCTATGTCTTTTAATTGGGGAGTCAAGACCTTTGACATTCAGCATTGAGATATGATTTTTGTTTCCTATCATTTTGAGTTCTATTTTCTGTTTGAAGTAGCATTATTTCTTCTTTGCTTAGTTGGACTCCATCTGTTGGAGTTCACCCCTTCTCTGGTTCTGGTTTTTGCTTCTTTTTCTTCTTTGTACTTTTCTTTTAAATTTTTTAAAGTATTTTCTCTAGTGCTGAACCATAATTTTTTTTAGTTTCTGCTTGTGTTGGAACATTTTTATTTCTTCATCAATTTTGAATGATATCTTTGTTGGATATAGCAGTCTCAGTTGGAAGTTGTTTTCTTTCAGTGTCTGGAGTAAATCATACCAGTCTCTCCTGGCTTTCATTATTTGGGTTGAGACGTCTGGAGTGACTTTTTTTTTTTTTTTTGCGGTAACTGGGGATTGAACTCAGGGGCATTCTACCTCCGAGCTACACCCCCAGTCCTATTTTTTATTCTTTATTTTGAAACCTGGTCTCGCTAAGTTGTGGATTGCCTCACTAGGTAGCTGAGGCTGGCCTTGAACCCGGATTCTCTGGTCTCAGCCTCCCGAATGATGGGATTACAAGCGTGCGCCACCACGCCCAGCTAGAGTGATTTTTTTCTGTTTTGCTTCTGAATGTCACCTATTCTTTTGTTCTTTTTGCTTTTAAGATTCTTTCCTTTCCCTCTATGTTAGTCATTTTGATTATTACATGGTGTGGGGAAGTCCTTCTTTGATCTTGTCTGAATGTCTCCCATACGTGGATGTTCAAGTCTTTTTCTATGTTTGGGAGATTCTCTGAAATTATTTCTCTAAAGAGGTTTCTGACACCCTTGGTTTGTGCTTCTAGATCTTCTTCAATGCTTTTTATCTGTAAGTGGATGTTTCATATTGTCTCATATTTCTTGGATGTTCAGGTTGTGTTGTTGTATTGTCTTCTATATAGTGTAGACTGTGTTTTCAATTTTGAATGAACTATATTCCAAGAGTGCTACTCTCTTTTCCATGTGGTCTAGCCTGACAGAGGTGGTTTTTAGTGCAGTCTTTAACTCATTTATTGACTAATTTCTCTGAGGCTTTATATCATATTGAAGATCAAAATTTGGAATTCTCCTTCTTGCCTTTCCTGCAGATCATTATTGGTGACTTTCATTGTTGTTGAGTTGTGGAAGTTTATTGTTTCCTTGCTGTTCTTCATTCTCATATTTTTTCAGAGTTCTCATGTTTGTATTTCTGTTGTCTTGGCATCTTTTTCCTCTTTGTATGTGGGTCCTGGATTTATTTGTTATCTCTATATAATAAGGTGTATGCTGGGGGCATATACTTGCCTCTTCCAATCTGTCTCATATAATCAAATTTTGAGTTTGTCTCCAAGACCCTCTTTGATTAGATGTAGTTCTTAGTGCAGAAAAATAGGAGTCTCTGGTTGACTGCATGTTGCGGTGCTCTCCAGGCCCAAATTCCTAAGGCCAGAGCCTGCAGCCTACTGGTTGGGACTTAATGCCCCATAGACACCACAGCTGTTCTGTTGTTTGTGAGTCTGTGAAACTGCAGAGTGCTGACCCCCAGTCTCTGTGGCCAGTGGTCTTAAGCTCAACAAGGCCAGCAATTGCTACGTTCTGAGATTATGGACTGGCTTGCTGAGCTTTGGTGGCCCCTGGGACACTGCCTCTGATCTGCTTGTTACAATCATGTGGAACACTGTCAGTCACACAAACTCTGCCGGCAGAGAGTGTTGAGTTCCCAGTCTGTAGCTGTGATCAAGTGAAACCCTGGTAGGCCCCTGGTCTCCCAGCTTACAGGGCCCAACCTCTGTCAGGGAGGGATTGTACAGTTCTAAGCCTGGGGGTTGGGTGGCTCAGATATTTAGCTCCAGGGACACTACTGCTGATCTGGGTGGCTGCTCTTGGGTGGCCCTTGTTGGGCTCTGGTGTTGCTGCATGTAGTGCCTAAACATGGCCAGGTGTGAGTTTATTGCCTGAAACTCAGCTGGCTGTTATTATGGTGATCCCTGGAGATCCTGCAAGGGCTTGGCAAACTTCAGTTCTAGTACCCCCCACACCTGAATATCCCTAGGGACTATCTGCTAATTCATGTTTCTGCTGTGTCTGACAGTAGTCCCTACTCATACCTCCACAGGGGTAATTTACAAAGTCACAGATCTGGCAAGTCTATTCCTTGCCATACAAGTCCCTATGCTCCCACAGGGTGATATCCCACTGGGACGGCTTGTTAACTCATGGCCTTGATGAGTGCTGCTTCAGGTCTTTGCAAGCAAGATGAGTTCAGCTGCAACTGCAGGATCTAGCTGGGCTGTCTGGGTAGTCAAGTCTTTGTTGAGTGTGGAGAGAATAGTTGACTGCTTTTGATGATGGTCTATAGTCACTGGCTTCACAAGAATCTACTGCTTCTTTGAGTTGCAGTGCCAGCAGCCACCAGCTGGCATGACCTGGCCAAGATGAAGCTGCCACAGCTGATCTCCACTTACCAGGTGAGATGTGTGGAACTCTTTACAGTCCTCTGCCCTCTCTTCTGGCTCTGATTTTGCCACAGTTCAACTGCTGTTGTTTTGTTGATTTTTTCCATTGCTTTTCTTCCCTTGTCAAGTAGTCTTTCCAATGGTTGATTTCTAAGTCTCAGAGCAACTGAAACAACCCCCCCCATCCCTTTTTAAATTTTTTATTTTGAAATGGTGTCTCATTAGGTTGCTGAGAGTCTAAGTTGCTGAGGTTGGTCTTGAACCTGTGATCCTCCTCTCTCAGTCTCACAAGTTTTAGGATCACACATAGGCACCATCATGCCCAGATCTGGTCTCTCATTTTTTTAACCTTCCCTCTCTCTTAATGATTTTTTTCCCTTTTCTTGTTTCCCACTCAGGTATTCCCCAAACTTCAAAGTGCATAGGAATCACTTAGAGGTCTTGTTAAGATGCAGATTCTAATTTGAGGTGATATTGATACTTCACTATAAGCACTATGGTTCCAGATCTAGATTTTATTATTATTAATGATGACACCATTGTATTTGTATTCAATTGGCAAAATTTCAGAGTTGCTTAGACTTAGTACTCCATCTGTTCCATGCCTGTATGCAATCATTGGATCTGACTAGAAAACATACTACCATGCTGACTGTCTCCCTCAATCTATGGCCATCACTTTTAAGTAGTCCCCAGTCTTACCTAGCAGTCCTACCATATTCACTTACATAATTAATTTTCTATTTTTCTGAGATGACTACTTCACATCTTCTCTCTCCTCAGATCTTCTCAATCTGTTCTCATCACTAGCTAGACCTTGCCTCTTATTTCATTAAAAATTGATACAAACAAAAGGGAACTACTTCATCTTTTTCCACAGTACTTCCCAAAATCCTACATGTGCACCCACATGTAGTTCATTGCATTCACTCCTGTCATGATGGATGGATTGTCTCTTTCCACATTTTGCCTATCTAAAGACATTGCTCCTGCACTTTATCTCTTTCATCATCTGTGGTATCTATTAGTGGATAAGCACATGAACACTTCTTTCACCTTCAAAAACCCTCCAACTTCTTAGGTCCCCAAGGTATGTCTTTTTCCATCTACAATCCTACAATAATAATTCTCTTATTATACAAAACTATTCCAAAGAGTTTTGGGTGGTGATTGATAGAGGGAAGTGTACAACATGTCCTCTAAAATACCATTTGTGTCTCACAGGTAAAGATTTAACAGCATGTTAAGATCCAGGAGTTTGGGCAGAGTGGATAGCTGGGGGCAGTTGACCTTCCAAGTGGTTCATTAATGAGAATACCTCCTTTATGTTCTTTCTCGAGCCTTTCAAATGAAGAGCCTTCAAAGGGAATTTCTCTTTTAAATGGCCTGATAAATCACATGATGATTTCTCCTAAACTTTTCTTCTGAAGTAGCTTCTAACTCAAGAGACTGAAGAAAACAATCACTTAGATAATTAACTAAAATAATATCTTTGCTTTAGTTTGGGTTTATTCAACCAAGGAGTAGAGCAGGAAGCTCTGCTTTGTTATTTCTGGTAGGGACATTATGCTGTATATTTAATTTGGCACAAGCAGAGACTCACACAGGCAGTAAATTCCAAGTTTGAGGAGATGCAGCCCTTTGTTATCATTCCTTAGAAAATGTCAAAGTGCTGTTAAATTATGGTAGATTATGTAACATTGAGAATCTTTTTTATAACCCATATTAATAATTTCTTTTAAAAGTCAAAATATAAGCTGACATACATCTATCTTTTCTTATGTGATTTTTTAAAAAAAACTATAGTTGTGCTAAGGCACTCACTGTATGAAGATATGGTTTAAACACGAATATTATTGCATTACATATTTAACCTAATAGATACATTATAATGACAGTGATAACAATCATTCTGGCTACTACTGAACATATACTATGTAACTGGGATATATATATACATATATATGTCAATTTTTATATGTGATATATACCTTATATATGTATATATGGAACTATGAAAATTATATATGCAAATATATATAATTTTAAATTTAATATTAATGAAAAGGAGACTTAGAGATATTCAGAAACTTTCTTGTATCCTAGCCTAGACTAGAGCTATGGTTTTAAGATCTCAAAATTTCTTTCCTTTTCTACTATATCCAAAGTAGCTTGATGCAGTGTGTATGGATGTCTTTTCGTTTCTTTAACAGGTAGATCAGTTCTTCTAATCTATTTTCATCATTTCTTTGACAAATGGACTACTTATTATGATTATGGAGGGCACCAAACACAATAAGTGGCCTTGTTAGAATTCTGAGCTATGGGGCAAGTGTAGGTTTTCTTCTACCATGGTTTCAATTTATTGCTTTCCTATAACTCTTGACAAATCAACTGAACAACAATTTCTTAATCCTCCTTTGAGTACACACTATCTTGGTCCTAAAAGTTCCCGATGAGAAAGAACTGGGTCCCTGATTTCAAGGAACTCAGAGACAGTATAGCAGGCATAGCCAGGAGAGCTTGAGCTTTAGAGTCAGACAGACTGGAGGAATTAGAAGAGAGTGCATGCCAAGTGTTTTGTGTAGTACATGAAAGTGCTTAGTGAAAGGTGGCTTCCATTACTGTTCTGAAGTTGAACTAATAATTATAATTATAAATAATAGTTTCTATGAAATAATCTGAAAACTAATCATGAAAACTTAAGGGCAGAATAAATGAAGATACATAGCTAAATATGCTTTTAAAATATGCTTTTAAATATGCTTTTATTGGTGCATGATAGTCTCACATCATAATGTAAATCATGTTGACAGTGACATACAGGCACCCAATACTTAGTAGGCCCTCTCTGCCTCTCCCCTTCTCAATACAGAGTACTGAGATTGACACTGTTTTTTTCACATATAAACACATAGTCAATGGTAATAATTCCATTAATGAACCTCACTCTTCCCCCTTCCCTTAGAGCACTTCCCTGGCTCCACTGAGGTTTCTCCTCCATTATCTGGAGTCTCTCTGCTATCCTAATTACTCCCTATCTTGTGCATATTAGAGAAAACATATGACCCATCACATTCTGTGATTGGCTAATTTCACTTAATATAATCTTCACACACATAAATTTATTTCTTAACCTTAATTGAATTTTTGGTTTAAATTTTTTTAGAGAGGAAAAGGAGAGCAACATGCTATAGTATTTTTCTATTTTAAAATTTTTTTCTCACATCTTTTTCTTTTTTTTTTTTTTTTTTGCGGTACTGGGGATTGAACTCAGGGTTATTCTACCTCCGAGCTATACCCCCCGCCCTATTTTTTATTCTTTATTTTGAAACAGGGTCTCACTAAGTTGTGGAGTGCCTCACTAGTAGCTGAGGCTGGCGGCGAACCCGGATCCTCCAGTCTCAGCCTCCCAAATGCTGGGATTACAAGCGTGCGCCACCATGCCCGGCTCACATCTTTTTCAGAAATTGTAGTACTGAGCCGTTGCCCAAATGTAGTATTATTGAAAGAAATACAGTTTGGGGAGAATTGTAGAGTTCTAACAGGAACTTAGACTGCTTTTGCTAAAAACAATAACTCTTCACCTGGCCTGCACATGCCTTATGGATAACTGAAAGCAGGGTAAAGGTGGGCATCTCCACCTTCATTTTGTATCTGTCCCCTTTATTACTTTAAACTTTGGGTCAGGTCCCTGCTTAGCTCTGCAAGTTAATCTTTTAAAGAGTGTTCATCTAAAAGCTAGTAATATGAGGTTTAGTAGCCCCAAATTTACCTCATCTGTCTCATCCCTTTTTCAAAAATGAGGCAAGATTTATAGCATCCTGTTTCAGATCCCCAGAGTGGTGCCTAGAAGTCTCCAGTCGTCGCCCCCTCCCAGGGTTACAGGTCTAATAGACAGACATCCTGAGCAGCAAGTAGAAATGCCCCCTTAAGTGATAGGACTTCTTCAGAGCCACCTTGCAGAACTAGTAATATGAAAGGGAATGATCAACCAGACCACAGTTAGACCAAGACTGCTTTATTATGCAAACCTCAGTCTCAATTCTTTCTCTATTTCAAAGTAAACTTCTGTCAACACCCCAAAGACAGGGCTGAGATACTGGATCTCACTTTGTCTTCCCAATATGGCCATATTGATTAAAGTTCTTTCTGTGCTCATCACCATGAGCTTTTCTCTTTGGTGTTCGAGGAAAGTGGCCAGACACCGTAGTTGGGACCCTTAGAGTCAGATCTCTAGCCTAGGATGCTGTGTAATAGCATAACACCATTTGCTTTTTTTTTTGGTACAGTATAATTTTACATCATATTGGGGTATAGAGTATCAGAACAATACATGCACACAGCTCTTAGTGCCCTCCCCACTGGGCTCCTCCTCCCTTTTTTACCCCCCTCCCACATGTTTTTTGATATTGGAATGGGTAATTTTGTATACATTCATAGCTTTATTTCAACTGTTCTTTATGAGTTCATTCCCCCTTCTTTCACTAGTCCCCCTCAGTCACTCCCTTGGAATCTCTGCTCATCTATCTGATATTGCCCTTATTTCCAAATATGTCTCTAGCTTCATATCATCTCTAGCAATCAGGGGCAAATCAAAACTACACTGAGATTCCATCTAGCTCCAGTTAGAATGGCAATCATCAAGAACAATAATAATAATAAATGGTGGCAAAGACGTGGGGGAAATAGGAATCCTATTACAATTGGTGGGACTGCAAATAGTACAGCCACTATGGAGATCGGCGTGGAGGTTTCTCAGAAGATTGGGAATGGAACCACTATTTGCTAATGTATGCCTTGATTCTTATAAACTAGAAATTCTTTTTTTAAAGAAAAGATTCTTTTTTTAAAGGTTCTCATTACTTTGAAACTAAATGGTGAGGACTTTGCCATAATCTTAATAAAATTGAGTAGTTCAAGGGGCAGATAAAATTAGGGCAAATGTTCTAGCTACAGGTATTATAGCTACCACCCTTTGAGCTCCTAAGGAAAGATTTGTCTATTTAAAAAAAAAATCCCAAACTTAAGATAAATTAGGTAATATGATGTTCAAGGGGAATATATTAAACAAAGAATAAATGTACTTAAAATTGTTCAAAAACTATTTTGAAAAATCAGAATTGCCTCTACTTGACAAATGCATTTCACTGAGGGGTAAAATAGAAGGAAGCACAAGGAACTCTATTGTAAGTAATAAATTTGGAATTCTTTTAGGATTTTATCAGCTACTTTTGCATTTTAAGTATCTATATAGACCTGATGGGACTGTATGTTTTCTATGTCTATCAAATTTGACTATTTGATTTTGAATATTGAGTTTTGAATTTTGAATATTCAGTTACATTAAAATGTAAATACTCATTACTCTTAGTAATATATTAGTAGTAATCATAATCATCAGAGGTAACATTTGTGAGGGATCAATATGCTGGTTATTAAATACTTTAGTGTATATTAATCCAGTCCTTTCAACAACCATTGACATAGACAATGTTACTATTTCCACTTTTGGATAAGGAAGCTGAAGCATAGAGAGTTTAGGTAGTTTGTAAGGTCACAAGTTAAGTGGTATAACTAGTAGTTTAGCCAAAGCAGGGGGACTTGGGCCTACTACATTCCATAGGCAGATGATATAATCTTGTATGTTTAGTTTCAATTTCTATCTTCATCCCACTTTTGAGGAAGGATTATATGACATTTTCCTCTACATAATTTCCCCTTTAGGACTGCCAAGAGCAATTGAAGAGGTATAAACAATTCTGTTGCTTACTTGTCAGAGGGATTTTTAATTATGACTTAAAAGAAATTTCCTTCATTAAATCAGGTTGTACATTTTTGAATAAATTTTTTGATTGCATATGCTAAAATTGTATTAGAATTGTAATTAAGTTATAGGGAAATAGCTCTATCTAGCTCCATCTATTTAGTGAGACAGATACTGTCCTTGATCAATATAGGAGTTTGAGGTGATTTTGCTATTGTGAGACTCAGTCTTTGGTTTTCAGGTAGCATTTCTGTGAGGTTGATAAGGCAGGGTAGGAGTTGAAGTGGGAAAGAGTATTGAGGACTTGAGGAGGAGTATTTAGTGGCCTGGAGAGGATGACAGCTTGAGGAGAAGCCAAGTAGGCAAAACTTCAAATATTCCAAGCCCATTTCAATCAGAACAGTCCTACTTTTGGGGTTGTTGATTGTTAGTTTGAAATAGAAGTTCCACTGCTTAAAAATGGTTATTTGTCCCAGATCAATAAACATGTACTAAAGAACTCTATTGGACTAAAAAGTGGATTTTGGACATGTTTTTGTATATGGAGAAGAGAGACTAATTTCCCTCTCTTTTGATAATCAGTGTTGTGGGTCTTGGAATTGTGGGCCTAGAACAGAGGAAAGATTCTATTCTAGCAGAGGAGGTTTTGGTGGGAGGAGTTTCTTTGTCGTCTGGCAGAGCTCCTCTGTGTGGGAGTAGATACATTATTTCACAGCTAAGAGATTAACCTGGTGGCTCTGTGTGGAGGTCAAGGCTTTTTGGCTTAAATAAACCATACAGGAGTGGATTCTAGAAATAGTTGGATCTGGATATAGTTACACAACTTATTCTGTTAGGGGTGTCTAGGACAAATCTTGTTGAAATCCTGAGTAAGTGTATTTAGCACTAATAGAATATCCTGATGGACCCTTGTTCAGGTACAGATTACTTGGGGGAAATAACTAAGTTCTAAATGGTATAAATTACTATTATAATTCAATATTGGGCAAATAAATAATTACAATAAAAGGAAACCCTTGAGATGTTAAGTGAATCTGTATGGAGACTTGAACAAAATCATGTCCATGGAAAAATATAGCTGTTATGTATGCATACTCTTTTCTTTCTTAGATTTGCTTTTCCATTTTGGAAAAGGAATATGCTGCAGCAGGGGTTCCGCTCAGACAGTAGATAGTAAGTGTGCATGCCAAGAGGATTCCCTCTTCTCTTTAAAGGGGAAGAGTAGGTATAAACTCCTCTAGATCTTGGCCCCTCTGAACTCCATGAAGTGGCAGCATTGGAATTAGCTGGAAGTTTGTTAGAAATGATAGATTCCATTTTATTCTACTGAACTGAATCTGTATTTTAACAAGATCCCCGGGTGATTCATTTTCCTGTTTGACTTTGAGAAGTCCTACTCAAAATACACTTGAAACCCTTTTTGCCATTCTAAGTTGAGTCCACTAGATGTCACTCTTGTAACCTGGGAATGGAATGGCCTTTTTCAAGGGGATTTGAGAGAATCCCTAAATATGATCACATTATTAGATGATTTCCCTCCTATCCTTGGAGCTATTGATACATACATTGATCATTTAAGGTAAAATTACTCTTATCAATGGTTCAAGGTACTGGAGAGAGATTCGTGGAAATGATTTTCATTTGTCAAGTTGGCACTCCTGCCCATTGTCTTTCTCAACTCCCCCCAAAACCCCTGTTGCATAGGTTAGTCTGTCATTATGTAACCTGAACACAGAATACACTGTGGATGTTCTGACTGGCTCACTCAGAGATCAGTACCCTGGGTATGCTGAGCACAGAAACATTGAATAAACATTCAGGTTTGATTTCTGTGAAAATTATTGAGAGCAGAAAGGAAGCAGGGTTGTATCCTGAAATTAGCATCAACCTCTAAGACATGATTGTTGGAGGAAGTATGACCTTTATAAGTTCTTGGGGTGTCTTCAAGGGTGATTTTATAAAGAAGATTGAGTCTGTGTAGAAAGAAATGTCCCAAATGTAATCTTTTAGGGGGTTTCAGCCACAAAGATAAATATAACATTTATAGATAAAATAAGATTCCTGAGGGAGATGATATGCTTTTAGAGACCTAGGAGGCCCCTAGGAAAGGTTCTGTTAGCAACTGGTTAGGTCTGTGTATTAGGAAAGAAGGGTGAAAAGGTTAAAGACTTTGCTTTAGAGGATCCATTTTTTTGCCAGATGCCCAGCTTGAGAAAAAAAGTTAGCTCTTAAAATGAATCAAACTCTTGCAAAACTCTCTTCTCTCTGAGTTTGATGTGGTTTTTCATCTGTTTCAGTTAACAAGAGTAGCAAACTAGTCATAAAATAGCAGGTTGTGTGTGTGTGTGTGTGTGTGTGTGTGTGTGTGTGTGAGTGTGTGTGTGAATGTTTTGTGAATGTATGTATTTCTTTTCCTGGAGGTAGGGAGGGGCATTTGATTTATAATATGTATCAATAAATGAATGAAAAACATTTAGTTTGATTGATTTTAGCCAAGAAAAAATATTCTTATTGATGTGAAAACAATATGGTTTAGCTGAAATATAGTTTCCTTTGGTTCAAAATACTTAAGGTAATCATTGTTCTTACTTCTAAACTTACATCATTTTTCCTAAATTGTTTATTATGATGTGATTCTTGATGTCCAGAAGTAGAATTAATTTTAAAGTATCTTACTGAAAATCAGTTTTATTTTTAAAGCATTATCAAAATGATGGAAAATAAGCCTAAAATGCTCATTCTTGTTCCTAGCTATAGACTAATTTCTTCAGTGACAGGGCTGTACTTGACCATCCCTTTTACCGTTGAGTTTTCTTCTTTCTTTTTAATTGTTGCTGCTGAGACTCCACAAGTTTCCAGATGCACATTTAAATATATTGTTTGGCTTTGGAGCATGGGCTTTGAAATCAAGAAGTCTTTGCACACATTGTTCCATTTCATTGAAATTCTCCAATTATAAAATAGGGTTAATACTATCTGCCTCAAGGGTTGTGATGGCGAGTCAGGAAGACAGTGCTGGAAAGTATGTGACATAGAGTCTGGCACATATTGTATGTTTAGTGTGTGATAGTGATTATTGCCATTCTTGCACCCATCCCAGAGACCCCAGACATGTTGTTGTTAATTCCATCTCTCAGTTGTTATACCCAGTCACCAACTGTGACAGGAGCCCCTGTTCCTATAGTTTTTCTTTACCAAATGAGAGCTCTGACACATGGAGAAGTTTTGATTTTCCTCTCTCTGACAACAATCAGATGGGACAGTAAGTGGAGTAGTAGGGAGCATGTTGATCCTAGAACAGCATTAGGGAGAAAAGTTCTTACAATCCACATGAATTCTCAATGAAAACTTCTTCAGTATTATAAATGGTGACCCCCCTCAATAGAATTATAAGCACTGTTAGTATTCTCAGTGTCATATTATAGGCTGTTCCATGATCCTAACCCCCAATTTAAGCATTATTGTTAAAGATAAACATACTCTGAGATGCAAATGGCCAAATATTAATAGAATTTTTGAAATATAAGTTCCAGATTGCCTGATTTTTATTATATTTACTGCTTTGGGATAGCCTTTTTCAGTTTGGAGAGGATCTCTAGGCTTTCAATAGCTGTAACTCACATCTTAAGGTAACTGGAACATTACTTTGTTAGCAGCTTTCCAGCCTCAGAAAGCTACTGTGAGGATGAACTCTTTCTTCCTGACAACATCCTAGAAAGAGTCTTTGCATTTCTACCATAAGCATCTCTAGTTTTTGACATTTATGCAATCATGTGTTTTTTTGAATACTATCCTGTTGATAAAGAATGATGGAGACTCTAATGTAACATCAGCTATATTAGTGTACTATCTCAAATAGAAGAGGATATAAAATATTAAAACTTTTGAGCATTATATATCTTAAAAACTCATTTTTGTAGATGTTTGAAATATGCTTTGGATTTGTTGTTTTTTACATAATTAAATATATATATTTAACTAGTAAGTATATTTACATTTGGTATTTGGTATTTGTTTAAAATTCAACTCACAAACCTTAAAAGAGGTGTGGATTGTTCTCTTTTCCTTACCATATCATTCTTGTTTCCATTGTAGGAGTCAAATTAGTTAAGTTCAGTCTTAGTTCAATTAAGCTGGAGGTTGGGGGTGGGTAGGGACCAAAACTTATAATGGTGTTACTGTGTAGATTGCAAAAGAATCTGAGGTTTGTTCAGCAAATATAATGGTGCATTGAGGTGTTGTGTTAATGTGGGGGGGGGTCAGAAAATGAGCTCTGTGTAGTGAATTTGTTAAGTGGAAGTTTAAGGTTTAACCTAAAAATTGGAAGAAAGTTGATAAGTGCAGGGGAAGCATGAGACCCAATTTGACACAGCCTTTGTTAGGATTTTGGTGGTGGGCTATGGAGGGAGGAGTGAAAGGAGAAGGGGATTCACTGATGTGTTAGGTAAGGACGGCATATTGGGGATGGGAAAGTTATCCATCCATCTACAGAGAAAATCAACAGTTTTGTAAAAAAAAAAAAAACCCAAAACAACAACAACAACAAAAACAAAGCCCAAGATATTTACATTTATGTTATTTATATAAACTGTAGAAGCAGGAAAAAAAGAATATTAAGTAAGGATCTGTATTCAGTTTTTCTTTCACAGGCTTGGTAGAAAGAAAAAACTGGTAGAAACTAGTAAAAGCTGATACTTCTGGGTAAGGAAACCTATAGGAATATCAAGGATGGATTAAATAGTGGAATTATAACATTTAATATGCATAAATGATGAAAACAGAATAAGTATAATAAAAACAGCAAACAAAGTATACAGAATAATTCCAGGCAAATAGATTCTCTGTAGATGAGAAATTCATGCTCACAAAGTAATACTATATCTAGTGACACTATAGACCAATGACTCTTTTTTTTTTTTTTTTGCGGCACTGGGGATTGAACTCAGGGGCATTCTACCTCCGAGCTATACCCCCAGCCCTATTTTTTATTCTTTATTTTGAAACCGAGTTTTACTAAGTTGCGGAGTGCCTCACTAGGTAGCTGAGGCTGGCCTCGAACCCGGATCCTCCGGTCTCAGCCTCCCTAATGCTGGGATTACAAGCGTGCGCCACCACGCCCGGATCCAATGACTCTTAAACTCTTAAACTGTTTTTTTTTTTTTTTTTTTTTTTAGATCATAATTTACTTGAGAAATAGATGCAAGTTATGGAATCCTTTCTTAGAAAAAATATGCATACCCGTATACCTGAATGATTTTGCCTGTCATTGCAAGAATGTTTCATACCTTAGGGAACCCATTCCTGGGCCCTAGGTTCAGATTCTTCACTAAAAACCAACTGATAGTGTATGTATAGTGAAATTGTACTGAGAAACCTGGGAAATTAGACCAAATAAAATTATAAGGGAAACCATACCCTGAGACTAAAACATCTTTTACTAATGTCTTCTTCAAGGGAAAATTTTAGAATTAAGGATGGAATGGAATTATACTGACTGAGCCTAAGATAAGACAGAGGTTGTAATAACCTGAAACTATTGTAATAATGTTCACAACTCAATTACATTCAACCTTCTGAAGGGGAATGAAATCCAGAAAATTCCATCACATTATTACTTAGTTTTAGAGAATGGAACTATGATCAAATCAGTGTGTGTATTAAGATAAATTGAAAGTAATGTTTTAAAAAGTGTGTAACTTATAGGAAATATGGAAGTGCTTTAAGTACATTAATGGACGGGCAGGAAAATATGTCACATATCAAAGATTAGGAACTCATAGAAAAACTTTTGCATTTATTTTATAAAGTAAAAGAGGCAAACGTAGGGAGAAAAAGTAGGCAAAAGATTGTTCAAATGAGAACAGGGAAGACCTCCAAGTGTGACAGGTCAGGTGTAAATAAGAACCCAGTCTGCCTATAAAGGAATTCAAGAAACAGCACAAAAAGGACTGCAATCCAGAAATAAAAGCTTTTTTATCCATGAAAGGCAGAAGGTCAACTGGAGAATCAATGGGACTGCTTGATGATCAGGGTGCTCACGGGAAGAAAGGAAATCTGGAGACTCAATGAATTCTTTGCTTTGGTCTTTGTTGAAACGCAGAAATCTCCACTGTCATCATGTCTTTTGAAGCAAAGAGGTGAGATATGTAGTATTAGATCAAATAGTGGTAAGGGAACAGGATGTTCTGCCTCATTGGCGTGCTGGATATAAGTAAATTGCTGAAACTTTATGGCATCTATGATAAGGGTCTGGAGAAACTCAAGGAATAAATGGACTAAAATGTGAAATAAGTTAATGCACTCATTCTTCACTATTCATGAATTCCACTCTTGTTTCTATTCTACTGAAACCTTCTGAGGAGGTCCTACAATCTGTTGACTGGTAAATACCATTCATATTGGTGGATCCCCAAAATAGTAGGATCATTGTTCATTTCATATAATGAATCATGTTTTCTATGATATACTTGAGCTATTGGAAGGGTAAATAAGCACTAGGAAAAAAAAACCCCACCAAACATAATTTATTTAGACTTTTAAAGACTTGGTTAAAAAGTTGCACAATAAAGCAATTTCAAATTGTTGTTACCATGGTATTAAGAGGAGTATTTTGTCATACATAGGTATTATTAGAGGAAACAAAAAGTAGAATGTATAAACCTGCTGTTGATGAAGACATAAACAGTGAGGCTTCTTTAGGGATTTCTGCTGGCCCTCTATATTAAACATGTTTATAGATAATCTAGAAGAGGAAATGCACAGTGAAATTTCCAGAGGTATAGGACTTTGACTATTAAAATTATAAATCAACAGGAATATCTTTTTTTTTGATGGGGGGATTGAGCTCAGAGGAATTCTACCTCCAAGCTACACCTCCAGCTTGACACCTCAGCCTGATTTTATTTCTTCTTTGGAAACAGTCTCACTAGGTTGGTAAGAGTCTTGCTAAGTTGCCAAGGCTGGCTTTGAACCTGCGCTCCTCCTGTCTTAGCCTCCCAAGTACTGGGATTACAAGAATGTGCCACTGCACCTGGCTAGGAATATATTTTTGAAAGACCATGTACACGGACAAGAAGTGACAGGGTTCCAGCATTGTGAAAAGTGTTACTCATTAGGGAAAAAGAAACCAGACTAAACTTGTAAAATTGTGGGCCCTGAATTAGTTAGAAATATGGTTTCATTCATGAACCAAGAAACAAATATGGAATAATCATAGATGCTGCCTTATGAGTAAGCCAACAGAGTGCTGGCCAGTTTTGAAACTGGAAGCAAAACCAGTGTTCCTGCATACTCTTCTGATTTCGATGATCATATGTCAAAAGGCAAAATGGAGTATGGGAGGGACCTGGTTTCAAATCTTGACTCAATCTCCAAAGGGTTGTTATAAGGTCCAAATTAAATACAGGTGAAAGTGTCTGGTACAGTGGCCCATGGCAAGCGTTGAGTGCAGAATCTTAGAAGGGATGTGATGAAGTTAGACTACGTGGCTGGAAGACAGGAATCCCTTAAGAATTTTTATACCAAATGCTCATTTATCCTCTCTCCAAATCAGCTACAACTCATTTTTTAATGAATCATAGAATGTTAATAAAGTATGGATTGGTTATCTCCTAAAATGTATATTAGATTTGATTATATGGAACAATGACACAATCTTACTTGGCTAAGACCAAGAAAGCCTAGAAGAAAATCATTGTATATTTTCTTTTTTGCCTCCATGACAGGAAAAGTTCACTTCTAACTAGGGATCAATTAAAAAATCTGGTCTAGAGTATGTTGATGTTTTTAAATATATGGTCTATAAGAAGCTTTCTATGTGAAATAATGATTGTCAATAAGTATCTTTGATTAGTTAAAAAAAACCCTTATTGATCTATAATATTCGCCATTGTGCCACCTCAGAGAATGTGCTAGTCAAGGTTGTAGAACAAATTTTACAGACCTGGGACTTGAATTCAGCTGAGGATTCAGAAAACTTTTTGTAACAGTATCTGCTGTTTCATTCATGGACAAAAAGAAGGAAAAGGAATCGTAGAGACCTGAGACCAATATAGATAATGGCATTTCCACAAGGCACCATCAAAAACAGAATCTCTTGGGCTGGTCTCCAAACTTGAAACTATTATTTTTCTTTCCTATCTTCTTTCCCCTTTATTTCCCTATAAACATTTCTATTAATTGAAAGTCTTATCTCCTCTGCTTCCCTGCTTTCCATGCAAACATGAGGCCTGTTCCCAAGAGATTGAGAAACAGACACTCAAGATGCTTATATTCCTCTATAGAAAGCTGTGTTGTGTTGGCTCCAACTGGTGAGATATATTCTAGGTTCAATGATGGCATATTATTCTCTTTCTTATTTTCCTAAAACTTGGGAGATATAAGTTGAAATGCCAGCTAGAGATGCATTTCCAACCACAAGTTCATTAAACATTCTCATTAATATTTTTGCTTTAGTGGCATCTTTATTTTATCTTGATATTTATAAAGCCCTTAATATCCAAATCCCATTGTGATCTCCCATTGTTTAGCATTATTAGCAGTTTTTCAGTACTGAGCCTATTGATTTATTTTACTGTCCACACTCCCTGGATGTTTTTTAGAGCACAGGTTGGCAAACTATGGCCCATGGATCTGCTGATTTTATGTGACCCATTAGGTAAGATTAGTTTTTAAAATTTTAAATTTTAAACATCAAATAAAGAATTCTACCATATGAAGGAAAATGGAAATAAACCATATGCAGGAAAATGGAAATAAATCCTACTTTCTCACCCTGTAAAAGAGTCAATTCAAGATGGATCAAAGACCGGGAAGTCAGGCCAGAGACCTTATAGCTACTTGAAGAGGGCATAGGGCCAACACTTCAACACATCAGCACAGATAAAAACTTTCTTAACAAGACTCCAAAGGCACAAGCACAAAGGAAGATCAATACATGGGATTGCATTAAACTGAAGAGCTTCTGTACAGAAAAGGAAATATCAAGAACCTCAATAGAGAGACCACAGAATGGGAGAAAATTTTTGCCAGCTACTCCTCTGATAGAGGACTAATATCAGAATATACAGAGAACTCAAGAAATTCACAGCTAGGAAAACAAATAACCCAATAAAAAATGGGCAAAGGATCTAAATAGACACTTCACAAAAGAAGAAATACAAATGGCCAATAAATGTTTGAGGAAATGTTCCACATCATTAGCAATCAGAGAGTTGCAAATCAAAACTACCCTGAGATTTCACCTAACCCCAATTAGAATGGCAATCATAAAAAACATGAACAATAATAATTGCTGGCGAGGGTGTGGAGAAGTGGGATCCCTAATACATTGTTGGTGGGATTGCAGATTAGTGCAACCACTTTGGAAAACAGTATGGAGGATACTCAGATGAATGGGAATGAACCTACCATATGATCCAGCAATACTACTTCTGGGTATTTACCCAAAAGAATGGAAACCAAACTATCAGACTGTTGCATGTATATCTATGTTTATAGCCACACCATTCACAATTGCCAAACTATGGAAGCAGCCAAGATGTCCATTGACAGATGAATGGATTACAAAACTATGGGATATGTATACAAGGGAATTTTACTCAGCTATAAAGAAGAACAAAATCATGTCATTTGCAGGGAAATGGATGGAACTGGAAAACATTATGTAAAATAAGATTAGTCAGTCACAAAAAGTAAAAAATCGTATGTTCTCCCTAATATGTGGAAACTAGGGAGAAAGTAGGACATAAGAGGGACTCTAGATGATGGAGAAACCTTAGATGAGCAAAGAAGGTGACTTAACTGAAGGTGATGGGGGGCACCTTAATGCACATGATGTACTTTCACAAACATATCAAAGTCAATCACTAAACTGAACTTGAGAAGGAGGGAGGGTGAGGGAGTGGGGTGGGAATTTTGAAAGGGTTAAATGAGAAATGTGTGCATGTATGCCTTTACCAGCTTGTATCTAACAAAGATGTATGATTACAATGCATCCCCTTGGGCTTTTGGTCTTGCTAGCTAAGCACGTAGGGCACTCTCCAAAGTGGGCTGCAAAAGCTGGGCATGGTGGCACATGCCTGTAATCCCAGTACTTAGGAGGCTGAGACAGGAAGATTTGACACAGGTTTGAAGCCAGCCTTAGAAACTTAAGAGAGGCTCACAGCAACCTGGAGAGATCTGTTTCCAAATAAAAAATAAAATAGGGCTGAGGGTATAGCCCAGAGGTAGAAGGCCTCTGGGTTCCACCCCCAGCACCCCCCCTCCAACACACACACTAAACATGGGCTGCAAGAAGTTAATGCCTCAATTATTTTTTAAACCTTTGATCAACTCCAGACATTTTGATAATAATAAAATGAATTGCTTATTTCTGAAATTACACTCTCATTGATGAACTAAATCATGACACCAATGGTACCTATTCCTCAAATAAATATTTTGTGTAATATTCACCTTCATCATCTCCCACTACATTTAGATCTCCTTGAAATTCTATTGATTTACCATTATTTTATTCATCTGCAGTTTCAACACACTCTAATATGTTGTCCTAAACCTAGCTTTTATTTCTTATATTGTTTACACCTACTCCTAGTCAAGTGGTCCTAGCCAACAGACTCCTACAACCAATTTCCAAATTTCAATTATTTTCTCTGATACTATATACTAAATCTGGAAGACTGTCCATGTTTGTGAAATAACCTCACTCTTATCTTCTTTCTAAAGATTTGAAATTTCTCTTCTTTACAAAATTTTCATGAAAGTAATAAAAATGAAAAGACTAAATTTAAATTCAAAGATCACAGTTTATAATCTAGCTTGAAATATCTATATTTAGATTGTTTTGATAGTCTTGCATGTAAGTAGAAAACATTTGTGAAATAATTCCTTGGGATTTTTTCTCCTCACTCAAAGATAATCAAATAATTCTTTTTTCTCTTTGGCATAAATAATAGCCCCATTTTAATTTTGTCATTTGGTATGGAATAGATATCTAGGAAAACAATCTCTGAAACCAGTCTCCCCCTAACCAATCCCCTCAAGTGAGTTCCAGGCACAGGTTCAAATCCAGACCAAAAAATTATCCCTCCATGCACCAAGAATAGCCAGATATAGCAAATGTGAAACATGCTATTATGGGGATAAAATAAAATTTAAATACTTTTAAATAAAAGATGCCATAAGGACTTGTCCACCTCTCTGGTGGTCAGGTCCTTACTCTCTACAGGTCTTGAGCAGCACTTGGTTCCTGAAGGTAAATGGGTACAGAAGTTTTTACTTTTGAAATGTAAACTGGTTCATTGTCACTCTGGATTGAACTTGGCAGCCTGAAGCAGGGTATTTTCTCTTTTTATAAGGCCTTTACCTCTTCTAATATCTTTTACACACCCTGAGATTTGTGTAAAGTCTATTTTCCAGTTCGCAGGAGGACAGAACAACTTACATTGTACCCCCATAACTTGGAAGTTTTTCCATTTTTCACAGATTGTACAGCCTTTAGTGGTCCTATAGATAGTTCTTTGCACATGTGGGCTCTTCAGTTATGAATGAAACCAGTGGGGAAAGCATTCCTTCCATAGTGGGTGCCTTCATTCAAATGTCTCAGGACAGGATAGACTAATGTTTCAGCAATAGCAGTGTCTTGTACATTTAATTTCAACTTATTATCTTTATATTTTATTCCCATTCTTGGTCCTTTAATAAAAGGAGCAAATAAAATTTAGTCCTTTCCATATAATGGGAACTAAAGTTAGAGAAATTAAAGTCTGTGTGAAAGATAAAAAGTTTCATTATCTCAGTTCTCCTATATCCTTACTTTGCCACTGTGTTGGCCAATAAGTGCTTTGATCATATCAGTATTACCTCTTTCATGTTTTGGGTAGTGCTTTATAGCTACTGGTAAAGGGGATGAGACCTTCTACAGCAAAATTTCTGCCAGGTGTTTAATTACTAGCAGCAGGTAACCTGGACTCTTGCCAGATTGTCCATGAGCATGAATGACTTGAAAGATGTTCCTGGAATTTGTGTAGAAATTTGTGGAAGATCATTGTAGTGCCCTTGTCAATGCTGAGTCCTACCTTCTGTGCTGACATCCTGGGTGATAGGGGCTTTGCCCCTATCATCTGCTCAGTTGTTATTATGGCATACCCTGCATGCCAGTGCTCTTGTTCCAAAAACTGCTTTCACTGGTGAAAGGTTCCCAATCTGATTGTTTCAGTGGTTGATCTATGAGGTTAGATCTATTGGAATAGACTTAAGTACACAATTTCTGTACAATTATAGTTTAGTGTTGTGTCTGTTGGCTTAGAAGCAGAGTGATAGGATTTAAAGTAGTAGCTAGCACCAGGCATAGTGGCACATGCTTGTAATCTCAGCATTTGGGAGGCTGAGACCGGAGGATCCGGGTTCTCGGCCAGCCTCAGCTACCTAGTGAGGCACTCTGCTACTTAGTGAGACCCAGTTTCAAAATAAAAAATAGGGCTGGTGGTATAGCTCAGAGGTAGATTCTCAAGCATGTTTCAGGCAATCTTATTTACTCTCTTCTTCAGAGCAGACAGAATGCCTCTCCCACTGCAAGCTTGTATCTCTCAGCTCTCCATAGGGCCTGTCCTGTCCCTGTGCCACTCTTGTCTATGTAGGTAGAGGGGAGTCACTGGGTCTTGACCCAGTGTAAGCCGGAGGCTCTGCACTTTCCACAGGCCCTGTCTGCATCTCTCTCTCTGCCTTTGCTGGTGGTGGGAGTGCAGTCTAAATGCTGGATATTTTCCAGGGTGCCTGGAAGGTCTCTATTCCCTGTGTGCTCTGGGTCCCTCCTGCACTTATGCTCCTATCCAATCACTAGAAGGGCGAGTGATTGAGTCTGTCCTTTGCGCAGGGGCCCTGAGAGCACAGTTAACTTACAGTTCAGTTGTGCTCTGGCTCTGGAGGGAGAATCAAGCTGAGGTGTCCCTGCAGCATGCAGGGATATACTACCTGATTAGGATGTGGAGTTCTGGAGTGGCTTACTCCACATCTTGTTGCTGGCTATGCAGGAAGTTGTTAGATGTCTCTGTGCTAGTAGACCCTGTGCAGGGTGGCTGGCTCAGTGGTGGCAGCTGCTCCACAGCGTACACTGCTGCCAAGCACATGGACTCCTTTGCTCTCCCTGGTCCTCTTTCTGGGTTCTGTTCAGTTGTCTTAAATTTTTGTTACTTTGTTCACTTTTTTTGTTGCCTTTTTCTTCTGTCAAGAAGCTGCTTTTATGGCAGTTTTGATTCAAGCTCTATAGAGCCTGAGAAGAGGTGTTTCACTCAGATGCCATCTTGGAGCTCTATAACCCAGTTCTTTGTGTATTTTAGATATTAGTCCTCTATCAGAAAAGTAGCTGGCAAAAATCTCTCATTCTGTCAGTTCTCTGTTGAGGTTCTTGATAGCTTCTTTTGCTGCACAGAAGCTCTTCAGTTTAATGAATCCCACATATTGATCCTCCTTTGAATTTCTTATACCTTTGAGGTCTTGTTGAGAAAGTTTTTTTTACCTGGGCCTATGTGTTGAAGTATTGAATCTATGCTGTCTTCAGGTAGTTGCAAGGTATCTAGTCTAGTTTCCAGGTCTTTGATCCATCTTGAATTGAATCTTGTATAGGGTGAAAAAGTGGAGTTTATTTCCACATTTCTGCATGTGGATAACCAGTTTTCAACATTATTTGTTGAAAAGGCTATCTTTCTTTTCAATGTATGTTTTTGGCCCCTTTGTAAAAAATCAAATGGCTGTAAGTGTGCTAATTTGTTTCTGAGTCTTCTATTCTGCTTTATTGGTCTATGTGTCTGCTTTTGTGCCAATGTCATGCTGTTTTTATTACTGTGGCTTTGTAGTATAGTTTGAAGTCAGATATTGTGATGCTTCCTGCCAGCTACTCCTCTGATAGAGGACTAATATCTAAAATACATAAAGAACTGGGTTATAGAACTCCAAGATGGCATCTGAGTGAAACACCTCTCCTCAGGCGCTGTAGAGCTTGAATCAAAACTGCCATAAAAGCAGCTTCTTGACAGAAGAAAAAAGCAACAAAATAGTGAACAAAGTCTTATTGCTGAGAACTATGTTGGCTATTCTGGGGTTTTTCTCATTCCAAATGAATTTAAAGACTGATTTTTCTATGTCTGTGAAGAATGCCCTTGGTAGTTTAATGGGTATTGCATTGAATTTTTATATCACTTTTGGAAGATTGGCCATTTTGATGATTTTTATTCTTTCTATACAAGATCATAGAAGGTCTTTTACCTTCTTTGATGTTTTCTTAGATTTCTTCTTTTAATGTTTTATCATTTTCCTTGTAGAGGTCTTTTACCTCCTTAGATTTATTCCTAATTATTTTTTTGGGGAGGAGATATTGTGAGTAGAAGTGTTTTCTGGATTTCTTTTTCAGTGGATTATGTTTAGCATACAGGAAAGCTTTGGATTTTTTAAGACTGATTTTTGTATCCAGACATTGCTGAATTTGTTGATCAGTTCTATAAGCCTTTTGGTTGAGTTTGTTGGATCTTATATGCATACTATGCCATCTACAAATAAAGAGTTTGAGGTTTTTTTTCTTATTTGTACTCCTTTGATTTCCTTCTCTTGCCTTTTTGCTCTGGCTAGAATCTCAAGTGGTATATTAAAAAGGAGTGGTGATAGTGGAAATCCTTGTCTCGTTTCTGTTTTTAGGGGCAACTCTCACATATTAACTCTCATATTAAATCTCTTTAATATGATGTTGGTTGTGGGCCTTTATTAATAATTAATGTGGGACAGAATTTTCTTTCATTGTAGTGTTATTACTTGGTTTTGGTTTTTATGTTGGGCTCATGAAATGAGATATGGAATACACATTTATTTTTATCTAGAAGATTGGAAAAAATTTGGTAGAGATAATCTATTAAACTATGTAGGCCTAGTGGTTTTGATGGAGAGACTTTTTAATTATAGATAGGTTTTTATTTCAAGATGAAAGCTCTAAACAGGCTTTCTGTTTCTAATTCAAACCCATAAGTGTGTGTGTGTGTGTGTGTGTGTGTATGTGTGTGTGTGTGTGTGTGTGTGTGTGTGTGTGTGTTTTACTGGAAATTGAACCCAGGATCTTGCCCATGCCACATGAGCATTCTACTTCTGAGATATACCTCCAGCCCTTTTTAAAAATTTGAGATAGGGCCTCATTATGTTGCTGAGGCTAGCTTTGAACTTGGGGTCTTCCTGCCTCAGCCTTTGGAGTAGCTGGGATTAAAAATGTGTACCACTATACCTGGCTTGAATGTATTTTTTCTATATATTTGTTTAGTTAATCTGTATACTCAAATTTATTGTCATAAAGTTCAATATTTTTCCATAATTTAAAACAAGTCTTTTGTATACATTGTTGTTTTCTTCTTTTCATTCCTAACATAGACAAAAGGAGAATAGAATAGTGAAGAAGAGTACACACTCTGTAGCCAGGTTATCTGGGTTTGAATCCAGTGTGTGATTTTGGGAAAGTTATATAATTTCTCATGCCTAAGTTTTTTATTGTAAAAATGATAATAAAAATATCTATCTTATATATTGTACTTAAAATTTTATAAATATAAATACATTTGTATACCCACTCACCTATATCTCAATATATGCACACAAACATAGGCATGTATGTTCTCATGTATGTTTATGCATGTTCATATAAATGCATACATATGCATTGTTATGGGCTCAGTGTGTCTTCTAAAATTCATATGCTGAAGCCTTAACTGCTATTGTGATTGTATTTGGTGATGAACCTAAGGAAGTACTTTAGATCCAATGAAGTCATAAAGTTAGTGCTCTAATCCAATAGAATTAGTGTCCTTATAAGAAGAAATACCAGAAAGCATTTTCTTTCTCTCTTCCCCTCCCTCGTCTGCTTTTTATTACCATAATAGAATACCTGAGGCAGCTACTTGTGAGGAAAAAGAGGGCTAGACATGGTGATGCACATCTGTAATCTCAGTACTTGGGAGGCTCAGAGAGGAGGATCATACGTTCGAGACTAGCTTCAGCAATTTAGCAGAACTCTCAACAATCTATAAAGATCCTGTTTCTTTTTTTTTTGCGGTACTAGGGATTGAACTCTGGGGCATTCTATGTCTGAGCTATACCCCCAGCCCTATTTTTTATTCTTTATTTTGAAACTGGGTCTCACTAAGTTGCGGAATGCCTCATTAGGTAGCTGAGGCTGGCCGCGAACACGGATCCTCCAGTCTCAGCCTCCCAAATGCTGGGATTACAAGCGTGCGCCACCACGCCTGGCTTAAGATCCTGTTTCAAAAGAAAACAAAAATTAAAAAGAGCTAGGGGTGTATCTCAGAAGTAGAATGCCCCTGGGTTCAATCTCCAGTAACACACACACACACACACACACACACACACACACACACACACATGCTTATGATTGGAATTGATAACTCCATATATGTACATAGCATTATTTGAATTATTTCCTTGATATAGTCTCTCTTTTCTCCTCCCCAAATCTCCTTCCTTTATTCTACTGGATTCTTTCTCTTTTTAATAAACAAATTATGTTCGTATTCCAGATTTTTTTTAAGTTTAGTATTCAGAATAATGTACTAACAATAATATGATTGTATTTCTTTCACTAACCTTATAAATTCTCAAAGCCTTTATAAGCATTATCTAGTTAATTCACACAATATGCTTGTGGGTTAGGTAATAACTGTGATCAGAGTTTTGCATACTGTTTTTAGAAAATCTCTAGAATAACAAAGGCTTAGTTTTGTCAACAAAACATTTGTAAGCAGTCTTTAATGACTAGCTGACTAAACATTCAAAACATTTAGAGTAGGGTAAAAATGCAGTTCTATTTAATGGCAGCTTCACCAACTTATCTTTTGTTTTCTGTTTTTGTTTTTAATCTATGGAAAAATTACTACTCTTGTACATCTTTTTAAATGGCATAAGGTATATTGTGATTGAAGAAATAGAGAATATTTAAAATTTTAGACCAGTGGTTCTAAAACGTTGCTGCATATTAAGATCACCTGAGAAACTTAAAAAAAATATTAATGATCAAGTTTCACCCCCAGACATCATTAAATTGTTCTGTAGTAGACTTGGGCATTGTGATTTTTGAAGCGCATTGTGCATCTTGTGGTTTTCAAAGTGTGATCCTCAGGCTTGCTGAATCACCTGGGAACCTGTTGGAAAAGTGAATTATTGGGTTGCATTCCAGTCTGTGTGCTTTTTTAAAAACTTTTTATTTTGAAATGTGGATTTATATGCAATTGGAAGAAACAATACAGAAATCCAATTTACTAGTTTTACATGTACTCATATGTGTGTGTATGCATATTGAGTTCTTTAAAATTTTTATCAAGTGTACTATCATTACAGTCAAGATATATGATATAGTAACACTTTGTGCTTTACTCACTTTTCTGGTGACTCTGATTCAGCTAGTGTTGAGAATCACTTTTAAAATGAAATGAGAAAAACAAGAACAGACACTAAAGATTAGTCTAATTACTCAAAGTGTGCTAACAGACCAGCAGCATGAATCTCACTGGGAGCCTAATATTAATGCAGACTCTCAGGTTCCTTCCTGGACCTAATGAATCAGAGTCTACATTTTAATGGAATTCTCATGTAATTTGTGTGCATATTAAAGTTGAAGGGCACCTAAATAATTCAGGGAGAAACACTGAATATCAAGTAAACAGAATACCTAATCAGTTTTCTGAAATTGGGTTTAAATATTTATTCTTCTAATAAATATATTTTGTAGTAAAGATAATTTATCTCAGTAAAATTAATTTAAGCTTTTAAGTAAAGCTAATAGTAGCTTTTTTTTGTACTGGTGATTGTACCTAGGGACATTCTACCTCTTAGCTATACCCAGTCCTTTTATTTTGAAACAGGGTTTCCCTAAGTTCTTGAGGTTTCCCTACGTTGCTGAGGCTGGTCTGAAGAATCTGTGATCCTTCTGTTTCAGTGTTCCTGGCATTAACAGGTGTGTGCCACTGTGCCTAGCTTATTTTTAAATTATAATTATTAACACATATTATTTGTACAAATTAATGGGATTCACGGTGATACTTCTATACATGAATATATTGTATGATGGTCATGTACATCCACTGTTCTGATATTACCAAATTTTTAAAGAAGAACCAATACTTCTCAAATTATTCCATAAAATTGAAATGAAGGTAACCTTCCAAACTCATTCTATGATGCTAACATTACCCTGTTACTAAAACCAGACAAGGACACAACAAAAAGTAAACTATAGAACAATATTCCTGATGAACACAGATGGAAATTTCCTCAAGAAAATACTTGCAAACTGAATTCAATAGCAAATCAAAAAGATCATACACCATGATAAAGTTGGTTTTATTCTAGGGATGCAAGGATGGCTTAATATTTGCAAATCAACAAATGTAATCCATCACATGAATAGAATCAAGTATAAAAAATCACATGAGCATCTCAATAGATGCAGAAAAAAGCATTTGATAAAATTAAGTATCCCTTCATGATAAAACCCTTGACTAAATTAGGTATTGAAGGATCATACCTCAACCTATTAACAAACCCATAACCAACTTTGTACTGAATGGAGAAAAACTGAAAGCATTTCTCTAAGATGAGGAAGAAGACAAGTGTGTCTACTCTCACTGATCTTATTCAATATACAAGACATTTTAGCCAGTGCAATTAGGGAAGAGAAAGAAATGAAAGGCATATAAATAGGAAAAGAGGAAGTCAAATTATCCTGTTTGCGATGATATGATTCTGTAATAGAAAAACTTATTTCTGATATAACTGGAGGTACTGGGCTTATCTCAAGCTTCTACTGTTCTTTTGATAACAATTACTGCTTTTTACCCCGTCCATTTTTATGGTATTCATTTTTGAAGTATGATAAATAATTCTAAAGAAAAAGTGACATGTTGGGAGAAAGAAACAATGAGAGGATAGTTTTGCTAATAGGTAGATTTGTTATTTTAGGCCATTTTATATTTTTCAAATTTCTTCTGCCTTCACTTCCAAAACATGGGAAATGATGATATTTATAGATCCCCCCCCATATTCCTTCCCTTCCATCTACACTATTATGGTGGTAAGGAATTCTTGGCTTAACCTGGGGGGAGATATTTCCAAATAGGGTTTAATACAGGTGTGTCTGAATGCAATAAGAATTTTCTAGGGGGACTTGTCAGTTTGTGAGACAGCAGAAAATAGAATTCAGCCCTGATATTTCAAATGGAGGTACAACACACAACAGTGTGGGAAGATGGCCAAGAAGGGATGGAGAAACAAGAAATCTTGAGGCATCACCTCCCCATAAGGGATAAGAAGGAAATTGATATTGGAGCCCAATCAGAACTGGAACTGTGGAGGAAGGACCTCCTGGTTGAAGTTTTAGTCTTGCAGGGACCTGTATAGTTCTAGACAGTGCCTGCACTGGAAGGAAGCAGGGAATAATTTTTTTTTGGTCTCTTTCTCTGTCCATATGCTGAATGAAAAGCCAATTTACAAGAAAATTTGATATTGCAGTCCCACAGGGTCAGTGTCAAGAGTTTTAAGTGGGGCAGAGAAAGCTAAGAATGAATGGAAGTTGGGAGAGTAAATAAAAATAATCAGGAGATAAAGGAGATACAGAAATTCCAAGGAGAAAGAACATTGTGTGCTAATGCACAGAAATGTATAATAAGGAACACAGGAAGCAGGGAATGTTAAAGGAGTGTAGTAGCAGGAGATGAGGCTGCATGAATAGCAATAGCTAATACATTTGGTGCCAGAAACTCAGCTAAATACTTTACATAATTTATTCAATACATACATGATCATGAGGCCATATCATATAGCAATTACAACTCTTGGTCACAAATGCATATATATATATTGGCTCTCAGCCTTTCTCCTGTATTGGAAAGTTGTACTTCAGTCATTATTTTGGCTCCTGACTTCTACATAGAATTGCATAAAAATCCAGAAGATTTGCATGGCAACCAGATAGAGAAGGACTCCAATTACAGGCCCCTGGATTCTGCTCACCTCCTCTTTGTTACTCTGACATTTTCTTAAAGTCCTTGGATTCTCAAGCCATTTATGGGATACTAGAATCTCTGTGGAGGCTGTGATCCCCAGTGGGGTGGGTGCCCATTCCCACTATAGAATTTTCTTTATTATTATTATTATTATTATTATTATTATTATTATTATTATTATTTTTTTTTGCGGTACTGGGGATTGAACTCAGGGGCATTCTACCTCCGAGCTATACCCCCAGCCCTATTTTTTATTCTTTATTTTTTGAAACCGAGTTTCACTAAGTTGCGGAGTGCCTCACTAGGTAGCTGAGGCTGGCCACGAACCTGGATCCTCGGGTCTCAGCCTCCCAATTGCTGGGATTACAAGCGTGCGCCACAACGCCCGGCTTCTTTATTATTCTTAATGTCTTTCAGACATGGTTATATTTAGACTTTCATTTATATCAATTATAATTTATGGCAATGCTCTGTTATTTTTTGTATCGTGTTCTACTTTTAGGAAATATAAACATCTCATGTTTTTTAAAGACTATGAGATGTTGCATTTTGCCATTAACCATTTTCAGCAAAAGTTGGCAAACATTTTTTTGATGAAATGCCATATAGTAAATGATTTAGGCTTTGCAGGCCAAGAGGCAAAAATGAGGATATTATGCAAGCATTTATACATTAAGTGAGCAAATAAATTTTACAAAATTTTAATTGATTAAATATAATACAGTCTTTTTGATACAGATTTTTTGTATTGAGAAATATGGAATTCTTTTTTGGAAGGATTATACTTCACTTTATCAGAATTGATTACAAATGTTTATCTCTTAATGCTGTTCTGTAATACAGATTTACATATTTCATCTTTGAAAATCTCTTTTCACCCAGAAAGGTGCTGCCAAATAGTGATATCAATCCATAAGCATATGATCTTAATTCAGCATATTCATCACCTAGAAGACATTTGTAGAATTTATTAGATTTTTCTCTTGATATTTTCTTTTTACATGTCATTTCATTGCAGATTAATCACTTCCAAGTGAAAGTTAGGTGGAAACTACTTGATTACATAGCTAAGTGAATTTTGAAATATGAAAATGTCCTTTACATGTGCATAAAGGTCTGGAAAACAATGCTATAGTTTGAGCTTAGGAATATGAATAGGAAAAGAAGAACTGAAACGATCTCTGTTTCAATAGTAGCAATGTGCATTCAAAACCACATCAAGAAAATTACACACTACAACCAAGTCAGGTTCATTTCAGGGATGCAAGACTGGTTCAACATATGAAAAACAATCCATGTAATTCACTACATAAACAGAACTAAAGACAAAAATCACATGATCATTTCAATAGATGTTGAAGAAGCATTTGACAAAATCCAACACCCATTCATGTTAAAAATACTGCAGAGAATCAGATAGAAGGAACTTGCATCAACATCATAAAGGCAATATATAATAAACCCACAGCCAACATCATATTGAATGGGGAAAAACTATGAGAATTCCCTTTAAAATCAGGAACAAGACAAGGATGTCCACTATCTCCACTCCTTTTCAATATAGTACTCGAGACTTTAGCCAGAGCAATATGGCAAGGGAAGGAAATCAAAGGAATATGAATAGGAAAAGAAGAACTGAAACTATCTTGGTTTGTAGATGACACTGTCCTATACTAAGAAGACTCAATAACTCAACCAGAAGACTTAAAACTTATTAACAAATTCAGCAAAGTGTCTGCATATAAAATCAATCTAAAAAAAATCAGAAGCTTTTCTATATGCCAACCATAAATTCACTGAAAAATCCAGAAAACATTTCCATTCATCATAACCTCAAAACCAATAAAATATTTAGGAATAAATCTAACCAAGGAGCTAAAAGATCTCCAATTGAAAGTTATAAAACATTAAAGAAAGAAATTGAAGAAGATCTTAGGAGATGGAAGTCTTTCCCATACTCTTGGATAGGAAGGATAAATATCATCAAAATGGCCAATCTTCCAAAAGTGATATACAGATTCAGTGCAATCCCTATTAATATATCATGGTCATTCTTCTCATATGTAAAAAAAAAAAAATGGCCTTTAAATTCATATGGAGCAACAAAAGACCCAGAATAGTCAAAATAGTTCTCAGCAATAAGAACCATGCAGGATGCATCACAATACCTGACCTTAAACTATACTACAGAGCCATAGTAATAAAAACAACATGGTATTGGCACAGAAGCAGATACATAGACCAATGGAACAGAATAGAAGACTCAGAAACAAATTAGCACACTTACAGTCAATTGATTTTTGACAAAGGGTCCAAAAACATACAATGGAAAAAGATTGCCTTTTCAACAAATGATGTTGGCAAAACTAGTTATCCATATGCTAAAAAATGGAAATAAATCCCACTTTCTCACCCTACACAAGAGTCAATTCAAGATGGATCTAAGACCTCGAAATTAGACCAGAGACTTTGCAGTTACTTGAAGAGGGCTAGGACTAATACTCCAACATATAGGCACAAGTAAAAACTTTCTCAACAAGACCCCAAAGGAACAAGAAATTAAAAGGACGATCAACACTTGGGGTTCATTAAACTGAACCCCAAGCAAAGGAACTGTGCAGCAAAGGAAGCTATCAAGAACCTCAACAGAGAGCTGACAGAATGGGAGAAAATCCTTGCCAACTGCTCTTCTGATAGAGGACTAATATCTAGAATATATAGAGAACTCAAGAAACTCATCACTAATAAAACAACCAAATCACAATATGGGCAAGTGAACTAAATACACACTTCACAAAAGAAGAAAAACAAGTGGTCAGTAAATATATGAAAAAAATGTTCAACGTCATTTGCAATCAGAGAGATGCAAATCAAATCTTTCATGCGATTTCACTTAACCCCAATTAACAATGGCAATGATTAAGAACACAAACAATAATAAATACTGGTGAGAATGTGGAGATGTAGGAACTCTGATACATTGTTGGTGGGATTGCAAATTAGCACAACTACTTTGGAAAACAGTGTGGAGGGTCTTCAGAAGAATGAGAATGAGCCTAATATATGATCCAGTTGTACCACTCCTGGGTATCTACCCAAAAGAACTGAAACCAAACTACCATAGTAATGCATGCATATATATGTTTATAGGTGCAAAATTCATAATTGCCAAACTATGGAACCAGCCAAGATGTCCACCAACAGATGAAGGGATTACAAACTATGGGATATGTACACAATGGAATTCTACTCACCCATAAAGAAGAACAAAATTATTTCATTTTCAGGGAAATGGATGAGAAGTGGAACATGTTATGCAAAGTGAGATTAGTCAGTTGGAAAAAGTGAAAGATCAAATGTTCTCCCTCATATGTCAAAGCTGGGAGAGGTTGGGACACAAGACACTCCAGACAAAGGAGGACAAACCTTAGTGAAGTGAAGGAGGGGACCTAACTGAGGAAGATGGGAAGGAGGAGGAAGACTTGGAGAGGAAAACACTTGAATGGACATGATGTACATACACAAACTTATCAAAGCCAATCACCATGTTGAGCACAGGAAAGTAGGGAGGGTGAGGGAGTGGGGCGGGAACAGGGGGAGGGCTCAACAAGTGCTGTGTGCATGTATGCCTGTATCACATTGAACTTCATCAAGATGTATGATTACAATGCACCAATTAAAAAATAAAAAAGAAAACAGAGAGAAAAAAGTATGTTTGATTCAAATTCATTTGGGAATGGAAACCCCGCTTTTTGTTTTATCTTTTGACAACACAGGAAGTATATCAATGGCTTAACAGTATTTGTTGATTCAGACATTAGTAATCATCAAAATTTACCATGACAAGCTGGGTGTGGTGGCACACACTTGTAATCCCAGCATTTGGGAGGCTGAGACCAGAGGATTTGTGTTCGCTGCCAGCCTCAGCTACCTAGTGAGACACTCCACAACTTAGTGAGACCCTGTTTCAAAATAAAGAATAAAAAAATAGGGCTGGGGGTGTAGCTCGGAGGTAGAATGTTCCTGGGTTCAATCCCCAGTACCGAAAAAAAAAATTAGCACTATTTTAACTTGTAATTTTAGACTGAATTTATTTTAGACTGAAGTCATCAACAAATCCAGAGGAAAAACTGATTTCCAAAACTATTCAATGTTTAATGATAGTGGTTGAGGGTGGTTTTTCTGAGTTGGAAAGAAGTTCATTCTTGACTATGATCTCAAAAATAACAGTGAAGCTCTACCACTATGAAGGCATTAGACTCCTGTGTGGTAGAGTGAGTTAGGATATTATGCTTCTGTTTCTGAGAAAACTTCACCAGACTAACAAACTGGTCAAAGCAAATCAAGATCCTGTTAGAGTCACTGTATTATTCATCAGCAGGTAGTTTTCAGAAAATATTTAAAACTATTATGTTTTGGTGGCATTTTGACATTGGTTATAAGATAGTTTTAGATGTTTTTTGAAAAGTACCTGCTGATGAATAGTTCCATAAATAACTAAAGGCTTTAAGCATCTTATATAATTTTAGTATAGTAAATGTATAACATAGTCATTTATTATCATTATCAATTATTATATAATTGTAAAATGCTATCTTTTTATACAACTATCAGGACAGAAGGTGTTTTTATACCAGAATCAAAACAAACATGGGAGTAATATACTACAAAATGTTAACATAACGATGTTACTAGGTAATAATTTTTCAGCTCCATTATAATATAAAGTAACCAACATCATAAACACCTTGATTTTTTTATAAGCTCTGTAACTGCCCAAATATGTTTTTGCTTCACACATAATTTTTACCATTTTAAGATGTAACATATCTTAGCATATTCTATTTAATCGTATTGAATTAATGTTTCTTTACTTTCTTTGAAAATATTCTATTTGCTGCTGACCAGTAGAATAGTAAAAGGAGATGGAGTTGGGGAGGGGAAAAGGAAGAACTGATGGAAGAAACCATTCAAATTATGTTATGTCCGTGTATGAAGGTGTCACTACATCTCACTGTTATGCACAAAGAAGGATGAGTAAGGGATTGGGACCTGCAGAGAAGCACACAAAGACCTGTGTACATGTTTGTATGACTTGGATCCTCACTATGATGCATCATTACAATGTGCCCGTAAAAGTATAAAAAATTTTAAACGGAAAAAGTAGAACTAAGTAGTATCTGTAACATCTGTCAACTCATCAGAAATCAAGGAAAACCACTCAAAATGATTTGCCTTACTTTTAAATTAGCTATCAAGTTGATGTCCTTGACTCTGAACAATTTTCTTACCAAAAGATTAATAGTCCTTAAGAAGTTCATTTTCTTTGAATATTTTTCTTTAGCCATTGTAATCAGAATGATTTAATTAACACACCATTGGTAAATGACTTTCCTTGCATTGCTAAAAAATGAGCCACTCAGAAATTCAGTTTGTGGACTCCTTTTTATTTTTTAATTTGAAGAAATTCTGTGATGAGATATTGTTTTAAATTTCATAATTTTTCTGACATTGCTTTCCTGTGAGTTAGGAATAGTGTGATGAGCACTTAATCTGGTATTTATTGTCTCCCTTTAGCAGTTATAGTGTCATTGCATAATAACAAAATGCATTGTCATCTAATTCAGTAACAAAACAACCCACCTTCCAGTGCATGCTTAGAAGCATGGCATTTGAAGTTCATTTTTCTCATCTTTTCATGTTTGTAATATCAGGTATACACTGGGAATAACAAAAAATATGGTATGGCAATACATGTGACACTTGAAATGGTAATGTGTTATAACTGTTGCTGTGATTTCTGGTGAGCTAGCACATGTGCAAAACAGTAAGTGTGAAGGTGCTGCCTCTGTGTCTGTATTTGAATGAAGCTTTATTTATGGACACTGAGATTGGAATTTCACATAATTTTCTTTTATCATGAGATATTTTCCTTTTGTTAACCATTTAGAAATACAAAGATCATTCTTAAGTTGTGGTTTATACAAATATAGGTAGCCAGCTGAATTTGGCCAGCAAGCTACATGCTGTTAGAATCACTGATCTGTGATCCAGAAGAATCTGAATCACTGAAAAGTAAGATGTCTAGGTCCTACTTTAAGACTTGGCCTGTAAGAATAGAAAATCTTTCTTTCTTGTTTAGCATTAAATACTTGTTTATCAAGTATTTATCAAGTATTTCTACCAGAAATAGGTAATTTCTGGTAGACAATAAGCCTATAAAAATCTGCTTGAGGGCTGGGCGTGGTGGCACATGCTTGTAATCCCAGCAATTGGGAGGCTGAGACAGGAGGATCCGGGTTTGCGGCCAGCCTCAGCTACTTAGTGAGAGGCCCTCGGAAACTTAGTGAGACCCGGTTTCAAAATAAAGAATAAAAAATAGGAAAAAAAAAATAAAGAATAAAAAATAGGGCTGGGGGTATAGCTCGAAGGTAGAATATCCCTGAGTTCAATCCCCAGTACTGCAAAGAAAAAAAAAAATCTGCTCGATAAATGAAATGTATGAATGATATGCTATTTTATATAATATTGGAGTCTTAAGAGCGTGGGATTAAAATATTCACTCTTATAGAGTTTAAAAATAGGAGACAGGAATGGTGGCACATGCCTGTAATCCCAGTATTTGGGAGGGTAAGAAAGGAGTATCACAGGTTCAAGGCTAGCATGTGGTAACCTAATGAGACAGTTTAAAAAAAAAAAAAAAGGGATGGGACATAGTTCAGTGGTAGAACCCTCCTGGGTTCGATCCCCAGTTCTACACACACACACACACACACACACACACACACACACACACACACGAAAGGAAAGGAGAGAGATTATCTCTGAGAATCAAGAAGAAGTGTTCAGTAGGTTGGTATGATTTTGGCTAGGCTGCTAATTTAAATAATAACTTGAGAGCCTATTATTTTGAATAATTCAGCTGTGAGAAAGTTGTAGCAGACAAACCAGACACTCTAGCCTATTTCTGTGAGGGGCTTTACTATTAGATTTTACAGCAAAATTTTTTTAAAAAATGAAAGGATTTTCAATAAGGAAAGAATTTCAAGACAAAGAGGCTAGTAGCTAATAGCATTTTCCTCAGTGTTTGTTAGTATATTTAAACTACTAACATGCTATATTATTTACATAATGTTCCTTAACTAAGGTTTACTTTCAGGTATCTGGCTTATCCTAAGATAGGGGTAACTATGGGACTTACAGTGTTAACTACAGAAACATTTTCAAACTCATTTAGGGTGCATTCAAATAAACAACTCAGTAAGCATTTAAGTGCCACCTTTGGCATGAGGCTATATGCACTTATTCTATCAACTCTGAGGCATTTCTTCTCCCTCCTACCCCCAAAGGCTCAACTTTGTGTTATTTACTAGAGCAAGATTGTACCTGACATGGCAATGCCAATACAACATTCCTGTTAAGTTTTTCTTTTAAAGAATAGGAGCATACCCATCCAAGGAACAGGTATATTAAAGAAGGATTACCAAATTGCCTTTCTCATGTCCTATGTTGTTGTAGGTAAGGTGCTTACCCTTCCAATCTGAGATGTGGTTTCTTCCTCTGAGAAGATGGAATAGAGCTAATTCAGAGTTTGATTGTGGGAATTAAATAAGATAGCATATGTCAGCTGTTTAACACAGAGTTTAGAGAATGGTTATGGTAGCTATTATTTATACTAAATGACAGATTTTTTTTACTTTAATATTTCTTAATTTAAGATGACTAGGTGACTGTTGTCACTGCATAATACAAGCTCATCATGGACAGAGTTAACAGTAACTACTTACAAATGTTGAGAGAATGAACTACAGGCCTTTTACTACCCATGGGATTTCCCATGGGTCTGCTGTACATGTGTGTGCAAGAATTTTTAACTACTGTTTTTCTTGTATTTGAACTTTGCTTGAAGAGGGTTAATGCAAATTTTGTTGAGATTTTTGGGAAGGAACACACATGCTTTTTTTGATTGATTGCTTGATTAATCAATTATTTCAACAAGTACCGAGCCCCTACTGTGTGCAAAGCACTGAGTTGACAGTGAAGAAAAGACATTGCTTCTGCTACTAGGGGCTCACTTTAGCTGGGAGACAATCAAGTTAGGGATTAATACAGTAAGTGCGCCATAATATGGGTATGCATGGAAAGAATATATGTTTCAGTTTTGGGAGATCTGAGAAAATTTCTCAGAAGAATTAAAGTCTACATGGAAGGCAAGTGAAGCAGTGATGAGAAGATTGTACCAATGTGAGAGGGAGCAGTGAAAGCAACTGCAGAGGTTTGTAAGCCACACTATGAAATGTAGACACTATCCTAAGGGTGTCAGGGAATCTCTGAAAAGTATTAGGCACACAAAAACACTTGGTTTAGAAATAAAAGTTTGAAAATAGCATGGAACCAAGAAGAAACTGTGGACAGTGAGAGCAGCTAAGAGGCTGCTGCAAGCCAGGCATGGTGGCGCATGCCTGTAATCCCAGTACTAGGAGCTGAGATAGGAGGATCACAGGGTCGAAAACAGTCTCAGTAAAGTGGTGAGACTCTCAACAACTTAGCGAGACCCTGTTTCAAAAGAAATAACTAAAAAAGGTTCAATCACCAGTTCTCACACACACACACACACACACACACACACACACTGCTACAGCGCTCCAGGCAAGAAGAAATGGTGGTGATGGAGATGTAGGAAGGGGAAAAAAATAGTTTTGAGATCTGTTCAGGAGTTTGACATTAGTTGGGTAGTAATTATTGGTGATAATAATTATATAAACGATAAAGGAGTAAATCATCAGTTTTCGATTTTTTACTTCGGTCTTTGGGTAGATGTTATTAGTACCATTCACTGAGATAGAAAACATGAGAGGAGGCTTTGTCTGGTGAGATGAGGAAATGATAAGTTCATTTTTAAGACATACTGTTTTTTTTTTTTTAAATGCTTATGGGACCTTCAATGAAGATTACCTTAAATGGCTACAATTTAGGAAAGGCATTCTAGCACATGTTCAGTTTCCTTGTAGGCAATCTAATCACTCCTTTAGGACACCAACAAGGCATAGGCACCTCTCTCCTCAGGAAAAACAAGAGAGATAGAGAGGAAATTGGAGTAATCTAGAAAGAAGTGATTTGAATTTCAACTTGTATTTAAGTATTATGTCAATTTAAAAAGTAAAGTTTTACTTTTATTTTGTGATGTGGTTTAGTTTTTATTAGTGACAAATGTGGTAACTGGAGATACAGATTTGGGAGTCATTGGCATAAGGATGATAACTGAAATCATTCAGTGTGATCTTGGGGTGGGGAGGGGTTCAGAGCAGTAGTCTTCTTTCCTGACTGCACATTTAATTCACTTGGGGAGCTTAAAAAACATCCCAAATTCTTCTCCAGAGATTCTGATTATGGCCTGGGCCAAGGTTTGAGAAACACTGGCCTAGAGTGAGAAGAGATTCCAGGAAAGAATTTGGGGGGAAACAGCATTTAAGGGTCAGGCTAGAGAGGAACATAAGGCAGGCTGCCAAGCAGTTCAGGGAAAGAAAACTCTGGACATATTAGGTATAGCTGCATCCTATGTGCTTGACTCAGATAATTAAGTTCAGATAACCCAAGCAAGCAAGCAAGCAAGCAAGCAACCAACCAACCAGTCAATATAATCCCTCAAAGCTTTCACCACCAACAACTAAATGATCTCTCCTGGGATGCATAAGAACAAACATGACTACTATGGCTAAATATTCTATTAGTAATATGTATACTAGAGGAGAGAGTTTGGTAAAGTGTATACAGTGATCCTTCTCTATTATAGTACTATGCAGAGATCAGTATTAATGATTGTTTATTACATCATTAATTAACATAAGAGGGAAGTTGAAAGATGAGGCTTAGGCCTACAAACAATGATGTAAATTTTATTGAGATATAATTCATATACTATCAAATTTACCTCTTTAAGATGTACAATTCATAGCCCGGCATGGTGGCACACGCTTATAATCCCAATATTTGGGAGGCCGAGACAGGAGGATCACAGGTTCAGAGCCAGCCTCTGCAACTTAGCTAGGTTCTCAACAACCTAGTGAAACATTGTTTTCAAATAAGAAATAAAATCAGGCTGGGGTGTAGCTTGGAGGTAGAATATCTCTGGGTTCCATCCCAAGTGCCAAAAAAAAAAAAAAAAAAAACCAACTCAACAACAACAACAATTCAGTGGCTTTTAATATATTCACAAAGTTGTGCAATAATTATCACTACTATCTAATTCTAAAAAAAGCAGTTTTGACCTGTGTGTTAGGATAAGAACTCTTTTAGCTATTCTATTTCTAAAGTGTAATTTTTTGTAACAGTATATGGAAATAGCTCTAATTTTTAAAATTACAAAGCAAAAACGCAGAAGAAACCCAAACCTCCAAACAACAACCCATTTAAGAAAACAGCTGGCGCTAAGATGTTCATTAAAAGTATATTGACTCACTAAACAACTTCAAACAACAAAACAAAACAAAACAATAATAACAAAAACAAAACCTTCCACATCCTCCTAATCCACTCCTCATTTTTCGAGAAGAAGAAATGCCATAAATAATAGGTAAGAGTAAAAGACAAACATAATCGAAATAAGAAATCCAAGATTTAACTAAGGCAAGCATATTTGTTCTCTGTGTCTATGCAATCTCTTCTTTTGTCTCCATTGCTACCCTGCCTGGCCAATGGTCTCTGTCACCATGCACTGCAGACCCTCATTCTACCCTCCCTACCTTCCACTCTTGTCCACCAAACATATGTCACCCAATGGATCCAAGGATAAAGACCCAGTTAAGTTGGTCATCCTGGCTCTGGAGATCTGTCTTCACCTCCCGCCATTCTCCTCCACTTTTGGTATACTACAGGCAAACCACCTGCTTTCATTTCCTCAGATGAGTCACTTCCCTGCTAGCTTTAGGCCTTTCCATCTCCCTGAAACAACCTCTCCCTCCCCAACCTTTTACCTGGTAAACTACTTATCCCTTATATTTTGTCTCTACTGTCACCTCAAAAAGTCTTCCTTGGCCATAACCACATACTTCCTGCTCTTCCCTACTGAGTCAGACTCCCATTATAAAGTTTTACTCTATACTTGAATAATAAACAAAAATCACAAAAATAAATACATAAGTTATATGTGTCAATAGCTTGTAAATTAATTAAGAGCAAGATTCAGTCTGCTTAGCTTATTCTTGTATCCCCCACACTTAGCACTCTGGCACATAGTAAGTTCTCAGTAAATATTTTTTTGATAATAATGAATGAATTAGTGAGTGAGTGGGACTATTGTTCTTGATTGGTCTCATTGTGTGTTCCATATTCTTACATGACCAACGCTGCCTGGAATGCTTTTCTTATATGAAGATAATGTGTTCACTGCATGAACTACAAAATTTTGTTTATAGTTGCCTCAAACTCAGACTATATTTTTTAATTTTTATTTTTAATTAATTGGTGCATTGTAATCATACATCTTTGTTAGGTAAAAGCTAATAAAGGCATATATGCACACATTTCTCATTTAACTCCTTCCCCAATTCCCACCCCACTCCATTGCCCTCCCTCCTTCTCAAGTTCAGTTTAGTGATTGACTTTGATATATCTGTGAAAGTACATCATGTGTATTAGGGTGCCCCCCTCCCCCAGTAATCACCTTCAGTTAAGTCAACTTCTTTGCTTATCTAGGGTTTCTCCTTTTTCATCTTATGCCCCATCATCTCCCTAGCATCCGCATATTAGGGAGAACATATGCTTTTTTACTCTTTGTGACTGGCTAATCTCACTTAACATAATGTTTTCCAGTTGCATCAATCTCCCTGCAAATAACGTGATTTTGTTCTTCTTTATGGCTGAGTAAAATTCCATTGTGTACATATCCCATAGTTTTGTAATCCATTCATCTGTCCATGGACATCTTGGCTGGTTCCATAGTTTGGCAATTGTGAATTGTGCAGCTATAAACATAGATACACATGTGTCGGTCTGATAATTTGGTTTCCATTCTTTTGGGTAGATACCCAGAAATGGTATTGCTGGATCATATGGTAGGTTCATTCCCATTTGTCTGAGGATCCTCCATACTGTTTTCCAAAGTGATTGCACTAATGTACACTCCCACCAAAAATATATTAGGGTTCTCACTTCTCCACACCCTCATCAGCATTTATTGTTGTTCATGTTTTTTATGATTGCCATTCTGATTGGAGTTAGGTGAAATCTCAAGGTAGTTTTGCATCTCTCTGATTGCTAATGATATTGAACATTTCCTCATACATTTATTGTCCATTTGTATTTCTTCTTTTGTGAGTTGTCTATTTAGGTCCTTTGCCCGTTTTTTAAATTGGATTATTTGTTTTCTTAGCTGTGAGTTTCTTGAGTTCTCTGTATATCCTAGATATTAGTCCTCTGTCAAAAGAGTAGCTGGCAAAAATTTTCTCCCACTCTGTGGGATCTCTGTTGAGGTTCTTTTTTTTTTTTTTCTTTTTTTTGCGGTACTGGGGATTGAACTTTGAACTCAGGGGCATTCTACCTTTGAGCTACACCCCCAGCCCTATTTTTTATTCTTTACTTTGAAACCAAGTCTCACTAAGTTGCGGAGTGCCTCACTAGGTAGCTGAGGCTGACCTCGAACCCAGATACTCCAGTCTCAGCCTCCCAAATGCTGGGATTACAAGCGTGCACCACCACACCCGGCGAGGTTCTTGATAGTTTCCTTTGCTGTACAGAAGTTCATCAGTTTAATGGAGTCCCATATATTGATCTTCCTATGAGGTGCTTGTGCTTTTGGGGTCTTGTTGAGAAAATTTTTTACCTATGCCTATGTATTGTAGTGTTGGTCCTATGCCCTCTTCAAGTAGCTGCAAGGTTTCTGGCCTGACTTCCAGGTCTTTGATCCCCCATGAGTTGACTCTTGTGCAGGGTGAGAAAGTGGGGTTTATTTCCATTTTCATGCATATGATTAACCAGTTTTGCCAACACCATTTGTTAGAGAGGCTATCTTTTTTTCCAGTGTATGTTCTTGGCTCCTTTGTCAAAAATCAATTGACTGTAAGCACGTGGGTCTGTTGCTGAATCTTCTATTCTGCTCCATTGGTCTATGTGTCTGTTTTTGTGCCAATACCATGCTGTTTTTATTATTGTGGCTTTATATTAGAGTTTGAAGTCAGGTATTGTGATACCTCCTGCATGGTTCTTGTTGCTGAGAACTACTTTGGCTATCCTGGGTTTTTTGTTGTTCCAAATAAATTTCAGGAGTGATTTTTCTATGTCTGTGAGGAGTGACCTTGGTAATTTCATGGGTATTGCATTGAATCTGTAGATCACTTTTGGGAGGATGGCCATTTTGATGATATTTATTCTTCCTCTCCAAGAGCATGGAAGATCTTTCCATTTTCTAAGGTCTTCATCAATTTCTTTTTTTCAACATTTTATAGTTTTCCTTATATAGGTCTTTTACCTTCTTGGGTTTACCTTCTTAGGTTTATCCCTAAGTATTTTATTTTTCAGGGTGCTATTGTGAGTGGAATTGTCTTATGGATTTCTTTTTCAGTGATTTATGTTTGGCATACAGGAAAGCTTCTGATTTTTTTAAGATTGATTTTGTATCCAGACACTTTGCTGAATTTGTTGATCAGTTCTATAAGTTTTTTGGTTGACTTTGTTGGATCTTCTAAGTATAGTATCATGTCATCTGCAAAAAGGGATAGTTTTAATTCTTCTTTTCCTATTTTTACCCCTTTGATTTCCTTCTCTTGCCTTATTGCTCTGGCTAGAGTCTTAAGTACTATATTGAACAGAAGTAGTGATACTGGACATACTTGTCTTGTTCCTGTTTTTAGTGGGAACTCTTGCAGTTTTTCTCCATTTAATATGATGTTGGCTGTGGGCCTATTGTATATTGCCTTTATGATGTTGAGGTATGTTCCTTCTCTTCTGATTCTCTGCAGTACTTTTAGCATTAATGGGTGTTGGATATTGTCAAATGCATTTTCAGCATCAATTGAAATGCTCATGTGATTTCTGTCTTTGATTCTGTTTATGTAGTGAATTACATGGATTGTTTTTCATATGTTGAACCAGCCTTGCATCCCTGGGATGAACCCATCTTGGTCATGGTGTATAGTTTTTTTGAAGTGGTTTTGAATGTGCATTGCTAGTATCTTGTTTAGCAGTTTTGCATTTAAGTTCATCAACGATATAGGTGTATAGTTTTCTTTTCTTGAGCTGTCTTTATTTGGCTTTGGTATTAATGTGATGTTGGCTTCATAGAATGTGTTTGGGAGGGTTCCGTTTCTTTCTATTTCCTGGTAGTTTGAGGAGTATTGCGATTAGCTCTTTTATACATGTTTTATAAAATTCACTTGGAAAACCCTCTGGCCCTGGGCTTTTGTTTCATGGTAAACTCTTTATTGCTGTTTCTATCTCTTTGATTGCTATTGGTCCGTTTAAGTTTTCTATATCTTATTGAATCAATTTAGGAAGGTTATATGTGTCTAGAAATTTGTCAATTTCTTCTAGATTTTCCATTTTTTTGGAGTATAGTTTTTCAAAATAGTTTCTGATGATCCTCTGTATTTTCATACTGTTGGTGGTAATATCCCCTTTTTCATCTCTTATTTTGTTAATTTGGGTTGATTCTTTCTTTCTTTTGATTAAGTTGGCCAATGGTTTATCTACTTTGTTTATTTTTTTCAAGAAAACAGCTTTTGGTTTTGTTGATTTTCTGTATTGTTTTTTTTTTTATTCTCTACTTCATTAATTTTTGCTGTCATTTTCATAATTTCTTGTCTTCTACTAGCTTTGGGATTGGACTTTTCTTCTTTTTCAAGTGCTTTGAGTTGTGTCATTAGGTTATTTATTTGGTGATTTTCTGTTCTTCTTATGTGGGCACTCAGTGCTATAAATTTTCCTCTTAGTATTGCCTTCAAAGTGTTCCAGAGGTTTTGATATGTTGTGCCTCTGTTTTCATTGCTTTCTAGGAATTTTTAAATTTCTCCCCTTACTTCTTCTATGACCCAATCCTCATTCAGCAGTGTGGTATTCAGTCTCCATGTATTTACATGGTTACTCTGGGTCTTCTTAGAGTTGATTTCTAGTTTCACTCCATTGTGGTCTGAAAAGATGCAGGGAATTATGTTACATTTTTTGAATTTGCCAGTGCTTACTTTGTGGCCCAGAATGTGGTCTATTTTGGAGAAGGTTCCATGTGCAGCTGAGAAAAATGTGAATTCAGCTGTCGTAGTGTGAAAGTCTATATGTGTCTAATATGTCCATTTGGTTTATGGTATTCTTTAGGTCTGAGGCATCTTTACTGACCTTTTGTTTAGAAGATTGGTATAGTGATGTGAGATTATTGAAGTTTCCCACTATTAGTGTATTGGGATCTATTTGTGACTTTATATCATGCAGAGTTTGTTTTATGAAAGTGGCTGCACCTATGTTTGGGGCATAGATGTTGATAATTGTTATTTCCTCTTGCTGGATTGTTCCTTTTACTAGTAAAAAATGACCTGCTTTGTCTCTTCTGATAAGCTTATGCTTGAAGTCTATTTGATATCATGGTTGCTCCTCCTGCTTGTCTTCAAGTTCCATTGGCATAGATTACCTTACTCCAGCCCTTCACCTTTAGTTGGTGGGAATCTTTGCTTGTAAGGTGTGTTTCTTGCAGGCAACATATAGATGGATTCTGGGTTTTAATCCATTTGCCACCTTGTGTCTTTTTATTGAGGAATTGAGACCATTTATATTCAGTGTGATTATTGAGAGATTATTTTTAATTCCTAACATTTGGAGTTTTGACTTCTGTTTTTGTTGGTGTTTATTCTTCTTTGCTTAGTTGTTTGCTTCCTGGAAATTATTGTTTCTCTGATTCTGACATTTACTTGTAAATTCTTCTGTGTAGTTAATCTCTTTGAGTATTTTCTCTAGTGCTGGTTTGGAAGACATAAATTCTTTCAGTTTCTGTTTGTCATGGAAGATTTTTACATCCCCATCAATTTTGAGAGAGAGTTTTGCTGGGTATGAGAATCTTGGCTGCAAGTCATTTTCTTTCAGAGTTTGGAATATGTTACTCCAGCCCCTCCTGGCTTTCATGACTTGATTGGGAGGTCTGGAATGATTTTGATTGATTTGCCTCTAAATGTCACTTGGCCTTTTACTTTTGTTGCCCCTAGAATTCTCTCCTTTGCCTCTACATTAGTGAACTTATTATGTGGCGTGGTGAACCTCTTCTTTGGTCTTGTCTCAAGGGAGTTCTATATGCTTCCTGTACCTGTGTGTCAACTTCTCTTTCTATGTTTGGAAAATTCTCTGATATGACTTCTTTGAAAAGATTGTTTATTCCATTAGTTTCTACTTCTAATCCCTCTTCTATGCCTATTATTCTTAGGTTAGTTCTTTTAGAATTGCCCAGATCTCATGAATGTCCAGTTCATTCTGTCAATTTTTTTTTCTAAACTATGTACTATGGATTCATTTTTGGAATGGTCATCTTCTAGGAGTGATATTCTGTTTTCTATGTCATCTAATCTACTGTTTATAGTTTGTATTGATGCTTTCACTTCAATTATTGCATCTTTCACATCCTTCATTTCCTTTTAAGGCTTCTCTTTTATTCCTGTTCATTGTGTTGGATTCTTTGTTTATTTGGTCGTTTATTTCTTTCTAGCTCTCTCTGCATTCTTTCTGGAAGTTTTGTATCATTTCTACTTTTAAAGATCTGAATTATTCTTCTGGTAATCTCTGCCATTCAGTGTTGTTGACTTCTGTTATTGTGGGGTTGTGGTGGCTTATTGTTTCTTTGCTATCTTTCCTTCCCATGGTTTCCCTGTTCTTAAATTTATATCTTTGCTGTTCTTGCAAGCTTTCTCATCCAGTCTCTGCAGTGGGGGTTTAGAGATGTCCCCTGGTATATACAGGGACAGGTTGTGTTCAGTGGTAAATGTTGGGTGAGAAGTCATAGTGATGAATGCAAGAATAGAGTAAAGTATAGGGTATGGTCAGTGGAATTAGAGGTTGATTGTGTTCAGGTGATATGTGGTAAAGATTAGAGATAGTGGATATGTTGGGGGATTCTGGTAGTCAATGTAGAGTTTTAGGAGTAGTAGTATGAGATGGTCTTGATATGAGACAGGGAAAGAAGGAAAAAGAAAAGAGAAAAGAAAAAGTGTTGAGGAGAAGACTATATATAGGAGAGAGGGAGGGAAGCTTATAAAAGAGATAAGGATGGGAGTCAACAAACTGACAAAAAATAACAAAGCAACCAATCATCGAAACACACAGATAAATCAAGGCAATACAAAATGAAAACAGAGTAAAAACAAATAAAACAGAACACACACTCACACACACACACACACACACACACATATACAAAAAACAAAAACAAAACAAAAAAAAACCCCAAATCCCTGCAGCTTATAAGTACAGATAAGTACAGATCTGAGTTGGCCTCTGCAGCCCTTTTGGATCTGTGTGGATATTTTCAGCTTTTAAATATCTTCTCACTCTATTAGATATTCTAGCATGTCTCTGGCATTCTTATTTGCTCTCTCTGTCAGTGCAGGCTGGAAGTTCTCCCGCTGCAAGCTTGTGTCTCTGAGCTCTCCACAGGGCCTGTCTGCGTCTCTCTGCCTTTGCTGGTGGTGGGAGTGCAGTCTGAATACTGGGCATTTTCCAGTGTGCCTGGAAAGTCTCTATACCCTGTGTGCACTGGGTTCTTCCTGCACTTCTGTTCCTATCTAATCACAGAAGGGCAGGTGACTGAGTCTGTCCTTTGTACACCCCCCCCCCACCAGCCAGGGGGTGCGATTTAGCTTACAGATCCCTGCTGCTCTAGCTCCGATGGGAGAGGTGAGCTGAGTGTCCTCGCCACAGGCTTCAGATGGTTGTCCCAGGTGGTTTTTTTGTTTGTTTGTTTTTTGTTTTTTTTTGTTTGCAGTACTGGGGATGGAACTCAGGGGCATTGTACCTCTGAGCTATAACCCTAGCCTTATTTTTTATTCTTTATTTTGAAACAGGGTCTCACTAAGTTGTGCAGTGCCTCACTAGGTAGCTGAGGCTGGCTGTGAACCCGGTCTGGTCTCAGCCTCCCAAATGTTGGGACCAGGTGTTCTTGATTGCTGTTGATCCTGCTGGGATATGCCGCCTGATTATGATGTGGAGTTCCATAGTTTCTTACTCCACTTCTTGTCGCTGGGTATGCAGGAGGTCATTGAAGATCTGGGCGGCTGGCAAAATGGCAGCTACCAGTTTGCAGCAGGTGCCGCCTCCTTTGTTCTCCCTGCGTTCTGTTCAGCTGCTTTTGTTGCTCTGTTCACTTTTTTGCTGCTTTGCTTTTCTTTCCTCCCATCAAGAATCTGCTTTTGTGGCAGTTTTGATTCAAGCTCTGCAGTGCAATTGATTGCTGCTCTGGCTCTGGAGGGAGAGGTGAGCTGGGGTGGTCCTGCAGGGCTTACGCTGGTTGTACCACGAGTTCTGGTTGCTGTGGAAGGTGCAGGGATTCACCGCCTGGTTAGAATGTAGAGTTCTGGAGTTGCTTACTCCACGTCTGGTAGCTGGGTACGCAGCAGTATTAGTAGACCCCTGTGTCAGGCTGCAGCTTAATGGCCGCCACTGCGTGGATGGGCTCCTTTGCTCTCCGTGGTTGAATTTCTGGGGTCTCTTCAGCTGTATTTCAATTCTCATTGCTTTGTTTACTTTTTTGTTGCTTGTTTCCTTCCATCAAGAAACTGCTTTTATGGCAGATTTGATTTGAGCTCACAGCGCCTGAGGAAAGGTATTTCACTCAGACGCCATCTTGGACTCCTTCCCCATAATCAGCTCAGACTTTAAATAGCGTGATATAGCTAAAGTTAGAATTGGTTCTAATTCACCACTACTCCGAACTAGGCAATATAGAATTGAAGAAAGTTCATTTTCCTAATAATGTGCTGGTGCCCCAATCTCGCTGACTTTCAAAATCATCTAGAGACCTTTTCAACATAAAAAAGGCCTGGGCTTTAGGCTTACTGAACAAGTACTTTTGGGTGGGCCTGGCTGTCTGTATTTTTAATTTGTTCTCCAGGTGGTTCACATGCCATGAAATTAGTACTGGCCTTGAGTGGCATTTGGGAACCAGTCTTCCAATAAACTTGACAAAACACTTGATGTAACTTTCTTCTTCGTTTTGGAAGTGGGTTAGTAGATAGAGAAGGAGCTTGTTACAGATTTCTCTGGCTTTTGTGTAAAGAAAATGGATTTTAAATTGAGTTGTTCCTGAAGAAATAGACTCCTAGTTGAGTCTACAACAAATTCACTATCAATTCATCATGTACTCTATTCTAACCCTGATTTCCCATTTCCAGCATTGAAGCAGCTTGTTATTGACCTGTTTAATAATTTCTTGTATGTTTGTGTCTGGCCATTCACAAAATGTATAGTGGGTCATTTGAGATGAAAGGAAGCTGAGGCAATATAGGGCCATGCAAGAGAATGACTGTAGCAGTTCTGGTCTTAAGAAGGATGATGGGATAGGCATCAGTCCTTGTCATGCTATTTAAGAGGTAGAGACAAATTGAATTCTATCAAGTTAGTATTAACATCTGAGATTTCTGTGATGGACAGGAAGACACAGCAGAGTTACTGGATGGAGGCCACAGGGAATCAAGTTGGCTTATAGAATAGGATTTCAAGGAAAGCTTATTCACTTGCCATAGACCAAGACAAGCACTTTTTATGCTGGGAATTGGGGGAAGGTCATGGAAAGAGGAAAGAAACAAGTAGTATCCTGCAGTATTTCTAATCTATGCTGGATTCAGTAAGTTCCATGACCAGGCTGAAGTCCCAGCTGGGAATAGGAATATGAAAGTGGATAGGAGATAGAAATTAAGTTTGAGGAGACAGTGTGTGCAAAGCATGCACTATTAGTGCAGCACGTGGCATTGCAGCTAAATCAGGAGGAGGGGAAGGTAAGATACTGTGGACACCTTGGATCCTGGGTTTAGGACAGTATGTAAATATCTGATTCTACCCCTATTGGGAATGGGGCTTCTGGCATCCTGCCAGGTTTATTTTCACTGGTGTCTCACAACTGTTTCCTTCAGCTTAATTGGGAAAAGAAAATGAGAGAAAGAGAGAGAGAGAGAAGAAGAAGAAGAAGAAGAAGAAGAAGAAGAAGAAGAAGAAGAGAAAACAATAATAGATTTTGCAAAAGCCAAGAAGGAGGGATCAATTTGAAGAAAGAGCTAGTTTCATGTCTTTTGGTACCTTCTCAGAATTCCTTATTTTTGTTGCTAAGTTGTCCATTTTAGAAACTTAGTGATCAGTCTTGAATTTCCTTCTTCCATTTGCCTTAGCCTTACCTGGTGTTGATTCTGTCTCCTGAAGTCTGATCTTTTGCTCCTCTCCCCTTGGCCATTCTCTCATTCTCTCAGCCTCCATGTCTTCCTTGCTCCAGTGCCCCCTCTCTGTATTGAAAATCTAAGGGCCCACCTAGCACTGTGGGTGTTATGTCACTATCACCATGATTTATGTTATGATGTAAGTCTATACTGCATCAATAAAAGCATATTAAAAAATTTACAAAAAATGTTGAAAAAAAATGAAAGAAAGATCTAAGGGTCAGGGTCACCATCCAGCTTAGTAGGCTTCAGTGATTTCCTTTGATAAACAAATTATTTATTGAAAGTTTCTGAGCACTCGTATGTACAGATGCTCCTCATTATTTATGAACTCTTCATTGTAGATTTGCCTAGTTGCTAAAGTTTGTTACCCCCAAATCATGGCATTTTCACAGTTCATCTGCAGTATTGTGCAGAGCATGAGAATATATGAATCCCTTGACATACATCTTTCGGCTGTGCTCAAACCAGGACAGAAGCTGCCTTTCTGTTTCAGCTTCCATACCACAAACAAATGTTCTTTTTGTGGTCCGTTTAGTACTGTATTTTTCACAGTTTTGTGTTTTTCTTGTGATTTTGCAGTTTCAAGTGGACCCCAAAAATAGCACTGCCTAGTGTTCCTAGGTTCAAAGAGCCTGTGATATACTTTAGGAAGAAAATATGTGTGTTGGATCAACCTCATTCAGGCATGACTTAAAAGGTTGTTAGCCATGAGTTCAATGCTAATGAATCAACAATTCATATCAGAAACATATAAAACAAGGTTGTGTATTGATGAACTGGTTAAAATGTTGTGACCAGATGCTTTCCTGAACCAGACCTTGTATTTCCCTGGGACAATGATTTGCTAATTCAGTGCTTGCTATGACTATAACTACTTAAAAACAAGAATAGACTGAATATTGATTCAATTAATTCTCCAAACATGCTGCTATTTTTGCTGTTTTACAAATGAAGAAACCAAAGCTCAAGGAGGTTAAGCAATTTCTTCAAGGTCAAGAATATGGAGCTGGGGTGTAAGAAGAAACATATTTATAGATCCTCACATTCAGGGTGCTTTTCACTGTGCTAAGGATGAGTGAGGATGGGGGGGGGGAGAGAGAGAGAGAGAGAGAGAGTGAGAGAGAGAGAGAACTAAATATTAACCATAGTTATCTTTTGGTATGATTTTCATTTGCTTTCTAGTGTTTTCTAAATATTTCTATAATATATGTGTGTGTTTATATATACATATATATTGCTTTTTGATAAGAAAGATTTTTATAAGGTGCTCAACTCTAATTTGCATTTATGGAAAAATATGAGTACTTTGAACTAATAGCAAGTTCTGTGTTCATTTACTCAGCACCTATGGTGTATTAGCACTTCATCTTTTTTAACTCCCAGTAACAATGTGCAGGATATGTGTTATTTTATAAATGGAGAAGCTGATGCTCAGAGAAGTTATATGACTTGCTCAGGGTCTCATGAAAAATGGCACAAGAGCTAGATAGTACTAACTTCAAGGACCATAGATGTTTCTTTAATGCTAATTGTTTTCACTTTTATGAGCATTTAGAAAAATGGAAAAGAAGATTCCATTTTGACCAGCTGTCATCTGTGACTTATCCAGTTTTCTCTTTTTTTTTCTTAGTTACTTAAAAACCATTTATTGTCCCATAAATGTTGATTGTCTACTTTCAGTCACTATATAAGTTAAAAATGGTACAAGGTGAGCCAGGAACTATTTTTAAATGCTTTACATTTGTGCTTTAGTGCTTTGATTTGTTATTTTTATTTCTCCTATAGCTGGTAGGCACATACAAGTAAATGGTAGTGTCAAGTGAGGAAAGATTGACTGAACAAAAGAAAACCAGCCACTAACCCTCAGGAATGCAGCTGTAAGTTAGGTTAAGACAAAGCATGCTTTCCTGTGCACTTCAGGTTTCTAAAAATATAAAAAGTGAGATAACAAATCCCTTATATTTTGTTTTGTTTTTGCAGTACTGGGGATGGAACCCAGGGGCATTCTACCTCCAAGCTACACCCCCAGGTCCATTTTTTTATTCTTTATTTTGAAACAGAGTCTCACACTAAGTTTCAGAGGGCCTCACTAAGTAGCTGAGGTTGGCCTTGAACCTGCGATCCTCCGATCTCAGCCTCCCAAGTACTGGGATTACAAGCATGCACCATCATGCCTGATAAATTCCTTATATTTTGTTTTCTCTATTGCTGCAAAGTGATCAGGCTTGGGAACTTGTCAAAATATTACACATTATTTAAAAATTTTACAAAGAATCTCAGCCATATACCAGAGGTTCATTAAACTTAAAAAATTTAGAAAGACATTTTCAGTTGTTAAAGACTTTTGTATTCCTTCCTAAGTATATTAAGCATCCCTGTTCAATGAGAGATAACATTCAGCATTGTGCTGATATTTGAAGAGAATCTTTTGGTTTTCTCTTCTCTAATTTAAAAATCATGTTCACAGGAAATTCTTCATAATCCTTTAAAGTAAACAGGAAATAAAATTATTTCCTTGGTGTGTGTGTGTGTGTGTGTGTGTGTGTGTGTGTGTGTTAAAATAGTGTAGGTCGAAGAGTACAGTATGTTTTTAAAAATCAGGATTTGAAATATATACTTGAAATGAGACACAAGGCTGCATTTTTACCAGTTTGAGTTTTTAAAATATTTTTTAAAGATTTTATTTTTTTTGGATGCTCTTCCTGTTTTCTACAAAGTCCAGTGATGGAATAGGACTTGAAGAGGCAACAGATTCACATGAAGGCAGCCTTTATAACATCATCTGTCAGGTGTCCCTCTGTCTTAGTCATCTGGAATTCTGAAGACTGATTGAAGCCATTACAGAATGTATTGCAGATTTTAGACTCTATGTCTCTAATGTTCACAAAGCACTTTGCAACTGGTGAATGAAATAGGCTGTTGAAACATGCTGAATGGCTAGCTCTTTTTATATTTTCTTTTATTTCTACCCAAGTGCATTTATCTGATTTTTAAAGGCTGTGTCATGGATGCGCTCAAGCATTTTTTTCTTCTGAGCTCTTTAGATATTATTTATCCTATGTATAGGGATATTTTCTGTAGTTTTGCTTCTTAGGATTTTCCAGGGAAATATATATTTTTTGGAGGTAGCAAAACACCATCCAATGTTATTCTAATTCTTAATAGAATTAGTTTTCTATGTTAATGGGAAAATATATAAACTATTCAGGTAAAGAAACCATACATCTATACAAACTTTTTTTTTTTTCTTTTTTCTTTTTTTTGCAGTACTGGGGATTGAACCTATGGGCATTCTACCTCCAAACTACACACCCAACCTATTTTTTATTTTGAAACAGGGTCTTGCTAAGTAGCTGAGGCTGGCTGTGAACCTGCAATCTTCCTGTCTCAGCCTCCCAAGTACTGGGATTACAAGCGTGCACCACCATACTCTTCTGTCTATGTAAACTTTGAAAAGATAAACTTAAAAATTACACAGAATGCTCTCTAAGGGAACAGAATATTCCATGGTTAATTTTTGTTAATAAAAGAAAGGTTGGGCCGGGCGTGGTGGCGCACGCTTGTAATCCCAGCATTTGGGAGGCTGAGACCGGAGGATCCAGGTTCGCGGCCAGCCTCAGCTACCTAGTGAGGCACTCCGCAACTTAGTGAGACCCGGTTTCGAAATAAAGAGTAAAAAATAGGGCTGGGGGTATAGCTCGGAGATAGAAGGCCCCTGAGTTCAATCCCCAGTACCACAAAAAAAAAAAAAAAAAAAAAGAAAGGTTGGTAAAATTTTTCAAAAACACAGGGACTGAGGAGTAGATATATTCTTGTTTAAATAACTGTGAAAGATTCAATGCAAGTGACTTAGATTTTCTGTCCTCTATTATTGATTTTATGTGAAAAGAATTTGTAGCATACACACACACACACACACAGAGAGAGAGAGAGAGAGAGACAGAGAGAGACAGAGAGAGAGGGAGGGAGAAAGAGGATTATTAGGTTTGAAGGGGCAACTCTAAGAATCAAGATGTTTACTGTATATATATAAACAAGGTACATATCATGTATAATTACATGTCATAGTAATAATTATTAGTAAGCAATTTTATGGTTGCCATAGGTGAAATTTCTGCCATAAAGTCTAAGGAGTTAACACTCTGATAGTAAAATTTTCATGTCCTTTTACTTTATATGGAGAAAAGTGATTCTAGAAATTATGGGCATTTAATTCTTTAGTTTTTCACTTAGCTATAACAGAATAGAGTTTATATAGAATTTAGGGTGAGTGAAAAGTACACTAACACTTTATAGATTTTATCCTAAAAAGTAACCCAGGAGTGTTCTACCTTTGAGCTGCACTCCCAGCCCTTTTTATTTTTTGTTTTTGAAACAGGATTTTGCTAGATTGCTGAGCATCTCGCTAAGTTGCTGAGGCTGTCCTTGAACCTGAGATCCTCTTGTCTCCACCTCCCAAGTACTGGGATTATAGGTGTTTGTCACCACATCCAGCTGAGATTTTTAAAAATGAGTTCAGTGCCCTTATAATTTGAGGATACTTATTCTTATGTGAGAATTTTCCATGGGAGAGTATATGCTTCTAAAGAAGGATTATAGCATGATTTTAATTTTGCTATATTCAAATTAGGAAGATACTGAAGGTCTGTGGACTTCATTCTGTCCTCACATGCATATTTATGGTTATATTTGATATTATTATATTATTGGAAGTTGAATGCATGTTTATTTTTATAAATAACTGAAGAGGTGATTTATCTATGATTGACTCATTGCATTTGTGCAAAATCAATTTTGGAAAGTACTTTCAGGTTTGTTTGTTTATTTTTTTGACAAGATAACTCAGTTTTAATAGAAATAAGCCAGTAACAAGAATAATAGAAATCTATGGAGATGTTTGATTTGTTCTGTAGATGAAAAGTATATGTAAATTGAATTCATTATGATGAAAAGTTCACATAACAGAATACCAAAAATATCTAAGATAGTATTTTTTTCTCTTTATGTCCACAATTTACCTTGGCATCTATTCCTAGCACCCCTGCTATATCACGCCAAATACAAAAATGTCCAGGTTGATCTTTTTCATTTTCAGCTGTGAAGCAAGACTTGAAGTTCTGGGTGAAGCTACTGTGTTCTGTGTTATCTTACTTAGAGATTCACAATACTACTATAAAAACCCATCAGGCAAAATATTAATAAAGTATTTCAGGCACTTTGCTGGGCAAGTCTTATATAGGATTGAAGAAAGAGTAATATTAATGGAGCCCTTGAGTGAGAGCTATTTCTGGGATGAATATTAGAAAAATTAGCAATTACAGTTTGAATTAATATTTATATGACACATGTATTCTTTAGTCTTCACATGACCCTGTGATATGGGTGATGTTATCCTCATTTTACAGATAAAGAAATAGATATTACTTACCTTAAATCATAAGTGAGCAAGTGGATTTAACCTGTCTTCTGGCTCTACTTTATTTTTTCCATCAGGTGAAAACACAAGCGAAGTATTAATCCAAATTAAGGGGGTCAGCACAGATTTTATGGGAGAAGCAGAGTTTGAAAGACTTAAAGGAAAGGTAAAATCTAGATGTATGGAATGTGGGAGGTCAAAAGCCCCGTGATTGATCTCAGATTGAATATGCATGAGTGTGATATTAACAGTCCTGTATTTTTTTTTTCTGAATTTGGATATCTTGAGTGGAAAAAAGCTTTTCTGGTTTTCTCAGTTCCCATCACTCTCTATTATTCCCAGTTGCTCACACTCATTCATTTGTCTGCTTAGACTCTGATGTTCTTTGGCTATGTAATCCTGAACTGAATAAAGCACATGAGAAATAACATAGCAGGAAATAAGTGGTAGTAAGCACAGAGTTCCTCTGGCCTGGGCATGGGTTTTTCATGAAGGAGACTATAGTAGAAAGTTGTTAGGGACCAGATTATGGATGCTATCTGTTCCTCTTTATCCTCCAGTTCCCCTGCCATTTGCATGAAATCTGGGTGGGTTGGCTGGTCACAATCCATGTGAGTAGTAATAAAAATTGTCACCCATTGGACTAAGTACCTGGAAGGGAGGTCCTAAAATTTTAAGTTTAATGGAGGTCAGTTCAATTCCATGGGAGACCACCCATGCAGTTGTGATCACAAAACTAAGTGTCCTGGGCTTAGAGAAAGCATCATGGTGCAGTGGTAGGTAACCGAGGAAAGGCAAGGTCTTGAGTATTGCTGTGACACTGGATGATGTTAGTAGTAGGCTTTTATGGGACATGGAGAACATAATGTTTTATCAACGTTTTTTTAAAGGGCCACTGTACAGGAAGGCTGAGCTGGCTGACTTAGTGCTGGGTGTAGTGTGGAAGGAGGCTGAGATCTGTAATGGCCTACAGGGCTTCCAGCTGACCCATTTGCTAGTGGAAACACAGGCTCTCAAATGGGTACCTTGCTCCTCAGCATGATCTGTGAAGAATATCCTGACTATATTATGAATTATCGGCAAGATGCCTTCACCCAAAGAATCTGGCACTATAATTGAGCACTAAAAAGTGATCCTCTCTGTCCATCAGTTTGTAGAGAACACTAATGAGACCTACTGTATTGAGAAGAAGGTCTTTATAATATTTGTTCCTGCCTCCCCAGATTGATCATGCCAACCTACAAGGACAAGACCCACCTCATTTCAGCCACCACAAGCAGTCTAATCACTAGCCTCTGCTTTCCTGGCCAACTCATGCTGACCTTCACAATTTGTTAGTCAACACGGTGCCTTTCCCACATCTCAACTTCTTCATGGCTGTCTCTGCCCCTCTCACCAGCTGTGGAAACCAGTAGTCCTGGGCCATTGCTGTACCTGAACTCACACAGCAGGTCTTCTGTGTCAAGAACATTATTGTTGACTATGACCCCTCCCCTACTCAGTACCATTTATTGTGGCTACTATTTTCTGTGGACAGATATCCATGAAAGCAGTAGATGAGTAATTGTACAATATGCCGAACAAGGCTAGCACCTACTTTATGGAATGAATCTTCTACTGTGTCAAGACGTCTGTCTGTGATGTGCTGCCTCATGGCCTCAAGACAGCAGCCATCTGCACTGGCAGCAGCATGGCCATCCAAGGAGCTCTTTAAGACCATCTCAGAGCAGTTCACTCCCATGTTCTACCAGAAGGCCTGCCTCCTCTGGTACACAGTTCAAGACATGAAAAAGTGGAGCTGACTGAGAACAACATGAACAAACTTGTCTCTGAGCATCAGTGATACCAGGATATTACTGTAGAAGAGGAAGAGGATTTTGGTGAGGTGACTACAGAGGAAGACTATGGCAGAGCCCCCACCTCAACTCCATTACCTCAGCATCTCAGTTCCTCAGTCATCTTCCTTAGTTGGTCCTTTTTTCTCCCTCAGAATTTGTGTGCTGCCTTCTATCTTGTTTCATTATTTTAGAAGTATAGAATAATTCCTGGGCATGGTAGATAATAAATATTTTTTTTTGTTTAGAAAATATATATTCAATTATTATTATTTTTGCTTTTTTTTTTTTTTGCGGTACTGAGGATTGAACTCAGGGGCATTCTACCTCCGAGCTATACCCCCAGCCCTATATTTTATTCTTTATTTTGAAACTGAGTCTCACTAAGTTGCGGAGTGCCTCACTAGGTAGCTAAGGCTGGCCGAGAACCCGGATCCTCCGGTCTCAGCCTCCCGAATGCTGGGATTACAAGCGTGCGCCACCACGCCTGGCTATTTTTGCTTTTGTAAAGAAAAAATGACCTACATCTTTTGATTGGTGGTTCATAAAAATTATAAAATTCAGTAACTTTTGAATAAGTTTAGTAAGATTATTTCATGCCTCAGAAGACACTCTAGACCTGATAATGTTGTGCTTGCTAATAAAAATGTTATAAAACTTCCTACATTATTAAGGAATATGTTGATGAGTTTATTTCATATTACTTCCTACCACCTCCTTGTCTTTCCCATTGTACTAGAATGTCAGGCATGAAAATGTCATAAGCAGACACACACATACAAATGTCATTAAACCAAATAATAATACTACTTGGAAGAATGATAGTATTATAGCTTTGGATCTGCAATCAAATGATGAATGATATTTTTGTATATCAATTATTTTGCACATATATATGAAAAATTATACCATGCCAAGTGCTAATGGTCCAGATCTGGAGTAAATGTGATTCCTACCATCAAGGGAGGTGTGTGTGTGTGTGTGTGTGTGTGTGTGTGTGTGTGTGTGTGTGAGAGAGAGAGAGAGAGAGAGAGAGAGAGAGAGAGTGTGTGTGTGTCCCTAGAAATTTTTTGAGTATAATAATTAAGATGTATGGCTCCTTATTAACAGAGCTGTTTCTGTCTCTCAAAAATACCTATAATGTCTGAAAATATAGTTACTGCTCTTTAAAACATTTTTTCATATGTCTTTATGTAGCCTCTCTGTTTTAAAACTTTTATGGAAGCCAGGCATGGTGGCGCACACTTGTAATCCTCGTACTTGGGAGACTGAGACCGGAGGATCCGGGTTCGCGGCCAGTCTCAGCTACTTAGTGAGGCTTTCCGAAACTTAGTGAGACCCTGTTTCAAAATAAAGAATAAAAAAATAGGACTAGGGGTGTAGCTTGGAGGTAGAATGCCCCTAGGTTCAATCCCCAGTACTGCAAAAAAAAAAAAAAAAAAAAATTATGGTCTGTAGCTTTTCTGATAGACTGAGTAAATAAGTTCTTTTTTTTTTAAATTGCATTACCTAGTGACTTTCAGAACTATGTTGTTGGGAATAGAATTTTATTGCTTGTGGGTTTATTCTTCATACATTTATACACTTGACTAAAAAAGCAAAGAACTATTTTAAATTGAAAGTGAACTTAGCTTATCTTATATAGTCCCTTGAGAGAACATTAGTCTCAAGGATTCAGCACTTCCAATTTGCTTTATTGGATAGGAAGAGGTCATGGGTCACTAGTCTCAGACAATTTCTTCTTTTAACAGAAGGGAGTATTCCCCAAGTGTACAAAAAGGAGCATGTAAAAAAAAGATGTAAAGTTTTGGCTTTGTGGTCTAAGCTATTACCTTTAAGTCATACAATTACAGTGCTAACTATAATGTCAAGTTTAGGAAGGACTTAGGAGTAAACTGGAATAGCTTATTTTGGCAAATGTATTTGTATTAAGTAGCAAAGAGCTGAAATAAAACAAATGAGAAAATCTAACTTAGATTGCATACTTAATAATAAGTTTATCAGAGACTATTATTTTTGAATATTTTGAAAATTTAATTTGTATTGGTGCATTGTAATTATACATTTATTGGTGAGACCTATAGTAGTACATTCATACATGCACACATTACCACTTAGCCTGTTGCTCTCCTGGCATCTCCTTCCTTTTCCCTCTCTTTCCTCCCTATACATGATGGTGAGATTTGTTGTGATACATTCATATGCACATGACATTAAACCTCCCTTTACCCTCCCCTCATCCTTCCCCCAATCATCTTCTACTGCTCTACATGATGTTCCTTTTCTTTTCTATGTTCTCTCTAGTTTCCATATATGAGAGAAGACATGTGGCCCTTGACATTCTGAACCTGACTGATCTTGTTTAGGATAATATCCTCTGGCTCAATCCATTTTCCAGAAAACTGATATATTTGTTCTTTTATGGCTGAGCAAAACTCCATTATATAATGTTGTATTATACAACATTTATTTTTCTGTATTTTTTTCTTTATTTTGGTGCCGAGGTACCACTTTTTTTTTGGTCTTATTAAAATACTTTCACTGGTTCTTTGTAATTATATATCACAGATTCAAAATGACACATTTTTTTAACTTTTTTTATTGGTGCATTGTAATCATATATCTTTGTTAGTTAGGTACAAGCTGGGAAAGACATACATGCACACATTTCTCATTTAACCCTTTCCCAATTCCTGCCCCACTCCTTTACACTCTGTCCATCTCAATTTCAGTTTAGTGATTGACTTGGTATGTTTGTGAAAGTACATCATGTGCATTAGGGTGTCCCATCATCTTCAGTTAAGTCACCTTCTTTGCTCATCTAAAGTTTCTCCTTCTTTATCTGGAGAATCTCTTATGTCCCACTTTCTCCCTAGCCTCTACATAGTAGGGAGAACATATGATTTTTTACTTTTTGTGACCGACTAATCTCACTTAACATGTTTTCCAGTTCCATCCATTTCCCTGCAAATAACATGATTTTGTTCTTCTTTGTGGATGAGTAAAATTCCATTGTTAACATACCCCATAGTTTTGTAATCCATTCATCTGTCCATGGACATCTTGGCTGGTTCCATAGTTTGGCAATTGTGAATTGTGTAGCTAGATACACATAGACACATAGATACACATGTGTCGGTCTGATAGTTTGGTTTCCATTCTTTTGGGTAGATACCCAGAAGTGGTATTGCTGAATCATATGGTAGGTTCATTCCCATTTGTCTGAGGATCCTCCATACTGTTTTCCAAAGTGGTTGCACTAATGTGCACTCCCACCAACAATATATTAGGGTTCCCACTTCTCCACACTCTCACCAGCATTTGTTGTTGTTCGTGTTTTTGATGATTGCCATTCTGATTGGAGTTAGGTGAAATCTCAAGGTAGTTTTGATTTGCATCTCTCTGATTTCTAATGATGTGGAACATTTCCTCATACATTCATTGGCCATTTGTATTTATTCTTTTGTTAAGTGTCTATTTAGATTCTTTGACCATTTTTTTATTGGATTATTTGTTTTCTTAGCTGTGAGTTTCTTGAGTTCTCTGTATATTCTAGATATTATTCCTGTATCAGAAGAGTAGCTGGCAAAAATGTTCTCCTATTCCGTGGGATCTCTGTTGAGGTTCTCGATATTTCCTTTTGCTGCATGGAAGCACTTCAATTTAATGCAATCCCATGTATTGATCTTACTTTAAGTTGCTTGTGCCTTTGGGGTCTTGTTGAGAAAGTTTTTACCTGTGCCTATGTGTTGAAGTGTTGGGCCTATGCCCTCTTCAAGTAGCTCTAAGGTCTCTGGCCTGACTTCCAGGTCTTTGGTCCATCTTGAGTTGATTCTTGTGCAGGGTGAGAAAGTGGAGTTTATTTCCATTTTCCTGCATATGGTTAACCAGTTTTGCCAACACCATTTGTTGAAGAGGCTATCTTTTTTCCAGTGTATATTTTTGGCTCCTTTGTCGAAAGTCAATTGACTGTAAGTGTGTGGGTTTATTTCTGAATCTTTTATTCTGCTCCATTGATCTATGTGTCTGTTTTTGTGCCAATACCATGCTACTTTTATTACTGTGGCTTTGTAGTAGAGTTTGAAGTCAGGTGTTGTGATGCCTCCTTCATTGTTATTGTTGCTTATAACTACTTTGGCTACTCTGGGTTTTTGTTGTTCCAAATGAATTTAAGGACTGAATTTTTTATGTCTGTGAGGCATGACCTTGGTAATTTCATGGGTATTGCATTGAATCTGTAGATCACTTTTGGGAGGATGGCCATTTTGATGATATTTATTCTTCCTCTCCAAGAGCATGGAAGATCTTTCCATCTTCTAAGGTCTTCATCAATTTCTTTTTTCAACTTTTTATAGTTTTCCTTGTAGAGGTCTTTTACCTCTTTGGTTAGGTTTATCCCTAAGTATTTTATTTTTAGGGGTGGTATTGTGAGTGGAATTGTTTTCTGGATTTCTTTTTCAGTGGTTTTATGGTTGGCATACAGGAAAGCTTCTGATTTTTTAAGATTGATTTTGTATCCAGACACTGCTGAATTTGTTGATCAGTTCTATAAGTTTTTTGGTTGACTTTGTTGGGTCTTCTAAGTATAGTATCATCATTTGCAAAAAGGAATAGTTTTAGTTCTTCTTTCCCTATTTTTACCCCTTTGATTTCCTTTTCTTGCTTTATTGCTCTGGCTAGAGTCTCAAGTACTATATTGAACAGAAGTGATGATACTGGACATCCTTGTCTTGTTCTTGTTTTTAGTGGGAACTCTTGCAGTTTTTCTCCATTTAATATGATGTTGGCTGTGGGCCTATTGTATATTGCCTTTATGATATTGAGGTATGTTCCTTCTATTCTGATTCTCTGCAGTGCTTTTAGCATGAATGGGTGTTGGATCTTGTAAAATGCTTTTTCAGCCTCAATTGAGTTGATCATGTGATTTTTGTCTTTGATTCTGTTTATGTGGTGAATTACATGGATTGTTTTTCTTTCTTTTTTTTTTTTTTTTTTTTTTTTTTTTTTTTTTTTTTTTTTTTTTTTTTTTTTTTTTTTTTTTTTTTTTTGCAGTACTGGGGATTGAACTCGGGGGTGTTCTACCTCCGAGCTACACCCCCAGCCCTATTTTTTATTCTTTATTTTGAAACCGGGTCTCACTAAGTTGCGGAGTGCCTCACTAGGTAGCTGAGGCTGGCCACGAACCCGGATCCTCCGGTCTCAGCCTCGATTGTTTTTCATATGTTGAGCCAGTCTTGCATCCCTGAGATGAACCCATCTTGGTCATGGTGTATAATTTTCTTGATGTGGTTTTGAATGTGCATTTCTAGTATTTTATTTAGCAGTTTTTCATCTAAGTTCATCAATGATATAGGCATATAGTTTTCTTTTCTTGAGCTGTCTTTATTTGACTTTGGTAGTAATGTGATGTTGACTTCATAGAATGTGTGTGGGAGAGTTCTGTTTCTTTCTATTTCACAGAATAGTTTGAGGAGTATTGGGATTCGCTCTTCTATAAATGTTGTATAAAATTCACTTGGAAAACCATCTGGCCCTGGACTTTTGTTTGATGGTAAATCCTTTATTGCTGTTTCTATCTCTTTGATTGCTATTGGTCAGTTTAAGTTTTCTATATCTTATTTTAGTCAGTTTAGGAAGGTTATATGTGTCTAGAAATTTTTCAGTTTTTTCTAGATTTTCCAGTTTGTTGCAGTATAGTTTTTCAAAGTAGTTTCTGATCTATCTTGTTCATTTTTTTAAGAAACCAGCTTTTGGTTTTGTTGATTTTCTCTATTTTTTTATTCTCTATTTCATTACTTCTGCTCTGATTTTCATAATTTCCTATGTTCACTGGGTTTGGGGTTAGACTGTTCTTGTTTTTCAAGACTTTGAGCTTTGTCATTAGATTATTTATTTGGTGATTTTCTGTTCTTCTTATGTGGGTGCTCAGTGCTATAAATTTTCCTCTTAGTACTGCCTTCAAGGTGTCCCAGAGGTTTTGATATATTGTCTCTATTTCCATTGGTTTCTAGGAATTTTTTAATTTCTCTTCTTACTTCTTGTATGATGCATTTCTCATTCAGCAATGTGGTATTCAATCTACATGTGTTTACATGGTTGCTCTGGGTCTTAGAAATGATTTCTAGTTTCATTCCATTGTGGTCTGAAAAGATGCAGGGAATCATGTTACAATTTTTGAATTTGCCAGTGCTCGCTTTGTGTTCCAGAATGTGGTCTGTTTTGGAGAATGTTCCATTGCAGCTGAGAAAAATGTGAACTTGTTATTAGTGCCATTTCTTTTAAGTGAGGATCAAGCCACAAGAAAAACAGAACAAAAATGTAACATCCTTTTATTCATTCACTTATTCATTCATCTTATAGTTGTGAAGGACCTAATATGTAGATGGCCCTGTGCTACTTAATGTGAAAGATACAGAGGTGAATGATATGTGATATTTGCTTTTAGGAAGCTTACTATGTGTCAGGAAATAAAAGCATATATCTTAATTAACAAAGTGATTTATGTCAGCAGAAAAATATGGATAAAGCATAGAAATTGAGATGAGGAAGGGTCATGTCCATTTGGAATGAGTTTGTGATGGTTTCCTTGAGGAAATAATAATTGAGGTGGGCTTAAGCATGGGATGAAGGGCAAATAGTATCGAGTGAACTATATGATCAAAGGTTTTCAGGGCATCACCAAGGAGTTCTCTTTAGAGGACACTGAAACATGTGAAGGGAGGAATGGTGGGAAGTAAATTGAGACTATAAACTGAAGCTTGATAATAGATAAACACTATAAGTAAGAGATAGCCCTGGATTTATTATAAAAAAGGAACAAACTTATAGTAGTTATAGGTTAATGCTAAGTTTATTGGGTAGAGGATAAAAAACGTTGAATGCAGCCAGGCGTGGTGGCGCATGCTTGTAATCCCAGTACTTGGCATGATGAGACTGGAGGATCCGGGTTCGCAGCCAGCCTCAGCTACTTAGTGAGGCCCTCTGCGACTTAGTGAAACCCTGTTTCAAAATAAAGAGTAAAAAATAGGACTAGGGGTGTAGCTCAGAGGTATAATGCCCTTGGATTCAATCCCCAGTACCACACACACACACACAAAGTTGAATGTTAGGAACTCTATGGAGTGCTGGCTGTACTAGAATGTATGTCCTTTAGGAATTAAGTGCTATAGACAGAATATGGAAAAAACTAGGTGTGAAGAAAATTATGCCTAGGGTTTGATAAGGAGAAGCCATTAGTTCTTTCTTATGGAGTTTGGAAATGCTTACAATATAGGTTGGGTTTTTGTTGCTGTTAACCTCTACTTGTTTTGTCTTTCTGGATCACAGGTTTCCTACAAGTCCATTGTGATCCAGTAGCTTACCATAAAATCTTAACTGCTAGGTTGCCCCCATTATGCCATGCTTACTGTTACTCACAAGACTCTCCTGGCCCCCTGAAATTCACTCATTCAACAAAGGTCCATTGAGAGCCTACTATGTGCTGGACACTATTCTAGGTGCTGGGAATAGTGGTAAACAAAGCTAGACACTTTCCCTCTCCTTGGGGCCTTGTTGTCTGTCAGGGGATGACATGTTAAACATGTAATAAAATAAGGTATGACTAGAATTAATGATAGGTAGTATGGAAGTTAAAGCCAGGATTCTGGTCAATGATCATAGTATTCAAGGAAATTGAAAACAGTTCTGTTTGTTCATGTTTTAATTTGGCACTGCCAGAGTCCTTGAGGACAACTATGGATAATCAACATTAATTTTGAAATGCATGATATCTTTTCACTGTGTGAGGAATGAAGAAACGGAGAGGATTTTTGGGCTAGATTCATGGGCTTTGGAATTCATGGTTGTAGAGCTTGGATAATCCTGGTTGAAATTCTGTCAGCATTCATTGTCTGGACGATCTTGTATAAGTTATCTTAATGTCACTGCCTTCATCTTTATCATCTGTAAAATGGAGAAGTTATATCTACTTCTTAGGATTATAGTAAGATTTAAATGTGATGAATACTTTAATATAGTGCCTGATGCATAGTAAGAAATCCATGAGTGATATATGTATATAAAAACTGTACTTTTATATATATAGATATATTATATATAACACATTTTTAAAGGTACAGCACTCCTAAGAGAATGATATTTGGTGCCTTGATCTCTCCATCTAGGATGTTGAGCTTATTTCCACTGATTAATATTCTTAGTTAAGAAATCCAATTTTTGTATTGCTTATTCCCTATGTAAAAGGAATCATGTTGCCTCTTCCTTCATTTTAGCAAAGAGATATAAAGATTAATTATATCATATATATATATTTCATTTTTAGAGAATGGTGCTACATAGATGATGTTTTATTCCTTTTTTCAAATCTATTTTTATACATATGTCTTTTTCTAATTCTATTTTCAATTCACGTGGTTGTTTACTTAACTTTTAAGGTGATATGTGGACATTTCTCATGAAAAAGTAATTAGTGTTACTTTATATAGTATTGCAAAAGTCCTTTCTTGCCAATCTTGTGACTTTGAATAATTGATAGGTGGGATGGACGCATATACAGATGCTTAAGCAGATTTTATTGATTATAAATAAAATGGCTTAAAATAAAACTTTAAAAATATAATTACTGCTGCCATTTTGGTGACAGAAGTATGATTTCTTTTTTATTTCACTAGGACACAGATAACAGTGTCGAAAAGACATCTTCTGAACCATTTCAGTATAACATGGTGGTGTATTCTCAGGAGTGCAAAGAAGATAGGACAGAGCTGAGCATGCTATCAGAAGTACTCGTACTATACTCCTAGACTGAGATTTCTATAGGGGATAGTAATTTATTAATAAGCACCAGTATGTGAGAAATGTCTTATTATATTTTTAAAATCAACCTAAGTCTATCAGCCCCTATCACCTAACTTGAAGGAATTTCAGTTTCAGTCACAATAGGGCTCCCTTTCTTACTGTCAGAGTTATAGGGAGTGGCACAGAGAACAAAGTATTCAAGTGTAACCTTGGGTTTCTGAGTCCAAATCAGTTTTTTTTTTTTTTTTGATGTCCATTGTCTACCAGTGTCTCTAATTACACTGTCTCTTTGTGTGGGAAGTTCCAGTGTTTTAGAACTATTTTATATAATATAGGATGTTTTTAAAAGTCTGTGACAACCAAAAATAAAAGCCTTCTTTACCTTTCCAAGGCACCTCAGTTGAACTCCAACATACCTACTCTAGGCCCTCCTTGATGGTATTAAGGCTATCAGCCAGGATGTGGGGATGAATTGGGCTCAAGTGCTCTCAATGGAACCTTGTATGGCTACTTGGCCTTAGGTTCTCATGGAGACCCGGCTTCTTTCCTGGAGCTCTGCAAGGGGAAAGCTTGTGGACTCATTTACTTATAGGTCCCAGAGACCAGCTTTGCCTTATGCTTGGAGATGTATTGTTTTTTGTCTTGCTACTTATGATACATCTGTTTTCACCTTTATCCCTTATCCTCATACCAATGTCAGAGGCTTATTTTTGTCTCCATAGCCCAAGGCTTTTGGAAAACCATACTAAGGAAGAGAGATTCTCCTCAGCCCATTTCTGCTTTAGCCCTGCAAGCAGGGATTCCCTGTGATATGGGAGTGGGAAGATCTAACTGTCTACTCAGAAGAGAGAAGAGCGGTTATAAGAAGGCCAAGTATATAATACAAATTATTAAATGTTGTTTCCACCTTTTGAGTTATTCAACAGTGCTAGAAACAAAAAGCTAATCAATATCTTAATAAATTACCCTGTCACATAAACATGGATATAGTATCATATTTCCTTTACAAATGAATGATTATATCCTGCTTCTATGGTTTGATATCTTTACCATGGGTAATCTGAGTTCTGTAACAAGCAAATAGGACACATGACCAGTAATAAGGCTGAGACAAAGATGGAATAATTTGAAAGTGGTCAGGGCTACATTTACTTCTATTTAGATTTCTCAGCTGAACAACAGAACACAGAAAGCTATTTGAGCAACTATTTTATCCATTTTTTTGTGGATGCTATTTTCTAGTTCCATAGGAGAGAAGTTAGCTCATTGCATGCAATGGATGTCTTGAAGCACTAGAGTCTATTTTACTTGCTAAAACCCATGGTGGTTAGTGATAATCTCTGCTTATCTGCTACTGTTGTCCTGTGAAATCATCAGAATTGTGATTGAGAAAAGGCTCCTCATGTGTTGGAAGGAGGATAGTAATAGACCGTACCACACAGAGTTCTTAAAGGATTAAAGATATTAATGTGTGTAAAGTGTCTAGAACCCTCCTGGCACTCAGTGAGTACTGTGCACGGAGATCATGCTAATATGTCCAGGAACTATGGTAAGTACTTTACATCTCTGTGCTTTTTCTTTTAATGCTCCTTTAAATCTCCCTGAAAAAAAAATACATTTACTGCCATTTCTCTGAGGAACTATATGAAATTTACAGAATTTGTTACTTGCCTGACAGAACATGCCTATAAGTGGATACGTTGGGATTGGTTGTAAGTACAGAATGAAATATCCTCTGAAAATGTAGAGCAGAAAGGAGCTTGGGCTCACCCAGTTGTTAAAGTCTTAATCAGTATTATGTTGAGTTTTGTTCCCTATGTGTCTGCATTCTGCTTTCAGTTGAAAGTAGAAAAATTAAGTGGAAATCTCATCAAAAGTATAACAAAGTTAAGACTGAAAAAATAAATATGTTTTAAGTCTGATGAGTGCAGAGCTTATACCTAGAATATATTTTTGATCCATTTACATTCTACTGAAAAAATATGGTCTAATTGTAGGCATTTAATGAAGCAGGCTAAAGGGCATTCTTATATGAGCTGCATTTTCTTTCACTTAGGACAATGAACAGGCTCATAATATAATGAGTAAATTTTGGCTTTGGAATTGAACTTACTTTTAATACAAATTGGAAGCAACACAATTCAGAGCATTTTAATATTTTTCAAATTAGAAGATATTCTTGTAGAGCTTTATACATTGTATTTTCACATCATCATGCTCTGAAGTAAAATAAAAGCAGGATCTGCTATTTTGGATGTAGATTATTCATAATTATTTAGATGATTAATTATTTTTTCCCACAAAAAGTCATTTGTGGTTTTTAGTATTCATTTATTTACCAATTAGGAATTTAAAAAAATATGTGGAGATATGAGAAAAAACTACTGTTCCTCTGTCTTTTCATTGACAAGTCATCATCAGACTTTTCTTTTTGTTATAGTTTTAATATAGATCAGATAATTTCTTTTTGTAAGAAACAGGTATTTGTAAAGCACTAAAAATATAACTTAGAGATAATTTACAAAGATTTCTTTGTAAAAGTAAGACTTTTCAAGAAGGATAACTGAAGCCATATAAATTTTGAAATCAGAACCCAAAATCTGTGAGATTATAAAAGCAAACATTAATAATAACATAACTCTGATTTATTGGGTTCTCACCCTATGTCAGTTTTTAACTTAAGCACTTTATCTTCTTGATTCTTAATGAAAAGCAATTAAGTGAATGTTATCCCCATTTTATTTATTTATTTATTTATTTTGCGGTACTGGGGATTGATCTCAGGGGCATTCTACCTCCGAGCTACACCCCCAGCCCTATTTTTTATTCTTTATTTTGAAACCAGGTCTCACTAAGTTGCGGAGTGCCTCACTAGATAGCTGAGGCTGGCCGTGAACCCGGATCCTCTGGTCTCAGCCTCCCGAATGCTGGGATTACAAGCGTGCGCCACCACGCCCGGCTTATCCCCATTTTGCTTATCCCCATTTTACATATGAAAGAAGTAAGGAATTGTGTGTGGGGGATTATGTGATTTTTTTTTCCAGGTAAGAGAGTTGAGAAAGCTAGAGTAATCTGAATCCAGATCTCTGTGGTTATCTAGTTCTCTTAACTACTGCATTATGATGAATATATAGGAATGCTCAGGCAATTATAGACATCCAGAGGTAGACACTTTGCCAAGCCTGGGAAACATGCGTTTTAAAGTATATAAGGCAGGTTGAGGAAATACTGGGAGAGAAGAAAGGAATTCCAGGTTACAGGTTTCTGCAAGTAGGAGATCTGATTTCTGTCACTTGTAGTATGTCAAGAGGACCATGGGAAGCAGGGGGATGATGTCAGAGAGATAAGGTCCAAATTTTGGAGGATCTGTGTTGAAGATCTGGAGCATTATCTTATATGATAGAGACACTGATAGATTTCAGTCATATAACTGACATGGCAATATTTGTGTTATAGGTAAATTGAATGGGTGAAGAGATGGTTTTAGGAGAAACAAACAGTATAGAGGAAAACAAGTTGCTTCTTCCATATGAAAGATGATGAAGAGTTTGGATTAGGTCAGTGACAGTAGGGGATCCATTTATGATGTAATTAAGATATGTTTATAGGACCTAATGATGCTTAGCTTTAGGTGATGAAGGAGGAAGGGGTAATAATAAGCGCCAGGCACCCCACCTGTATAACTGGGTTGGTTGTAGAGTCACCAGTTCACAGACATACAGGAAGAGGGTCAGACAGAGGATAAAACAAGTTTGGTTTGGGACATATTGGGTTTGGTACAATGAAGCAGTGACAGAAATTGACTGAATGAGTCTGATGTGTTCGGCAGGGATTTTGGATAAAAACAATTCAGGAATCATCAGCATATATGGTAGGTACAACTATTTGAGTGACTGAGATCATGGTGTAAGTGAGAATAGTGGACTTTAGATGGTGCACTGGGGCACCTAAGTTGGGTGAAAGGTAAAGAAAGAGATCACCAAAGTCACAGAACAGAAACAATCAGAAGTATGATGAGAGCCAGCAGTATGTGATGACAGAGAAAGAGAATTTCAGGAAAATGACTAACAGTGTGTAAGGCTGTGGAGAAGTGTTTTCAGGGTTGAAAAATGTATGCTAAATTAGGCAATGGAGATAACGTGATGTTTGCAAGAAGAGATGGTGTTGACAGAAAGCATGTCACCCTTGGAGTTAGAAGAAAATGTTACATTGGGAATTGAGACAGAAAGTAAAGACTTCTCTTTCAAGTATTTCAGATGACAAAGGGAGAAAATTGAGTAGTAACTAGAGGTGGATTTTTTGGCGGGGGAATGGAGGAGTATTTTTTGTGGTGGCATGATTTAGCAAGTTTCTAGGTTGTGAGAAAGGAGCCTACCAAAAAGGAGAACTTGAAGATACAAGAGAGGGTATGACCAATGTATAAGTACCACATAAGGCTCTAGGGTTAGAGTTAAGAGACAAGGGTGACCCTTTCATGGGAATACAGGGGGTAGAAGATGGGTGCACTCATAGATCATGTATTAACTTATGTGTGTTAGTTCATTGTTAACATAACTGGTTTCAGCCTTCTGGAGGAAGAAGAAAGCAATAACAACTCTTGAACATGAATATAGTACAAGATGAAGAGAGAAAAAAAGTCTTACACCCATTTGTGAAGTGCTAGAGTTAAGAACAATAACAAAAAGCCACCTAACAGTTGTTCCAGGTATTGTATCTTAGTTTGTAGTAGCAACAAACTAATGTAGAAATTGTGTAGGAATAAGATGTGAATAGTTGGAGACCTGAACCTTAAGTTTTGACTTTGGTGACTTTGTCTATGGGTTCTGAGACAAGTATAGGAAGGTAATATTTCCATTAGATAAGTTGTTTTCAAACTTGACTGCTCATAGGTCATCGGAAGACATTTTATAAAATGCCACTGTGGTCATCCCAGAGACTCTGGATTAACTGATCTGGTGATACAAGGTCAGCAATATTTCTTAGAGCTCCCTATTGATATGATGCTGCAGCAAGGGCTAAAAACCATGACTATATGCTAGTGGTAAGTAAATGTTTTCTGTAAAAGGGCAGATATTTTAGGTTTTGTGGACTATACATTCTCCATTGAAACCCCTTAACTCTGTCATAGTACAAAAGGAACTTAGATGATATGTAAATGAATAATCATGCCTATGTTTTAATAAAATGTTTTCCTTCTAAATTTCTATTATTATTGTTTATTTTTAACTGGTGAATAAAAATTCTGTTTATAAGACATGACATTATCAAATATTTATACATTTGGAATAGCAAAATTGAGCTAATTAACATATGCATTGCCTCACATTTTGTGTGTGTGTGGTGAGAACACTTAAAATCTGTTGTAAGCAATTTTCAAGTACTATATAAAGCACATTTTTAATTAACTAAAGTAACCAGGTTATACAATAGCTGCCTTAAACTTATTCTTCCTGTCTAACTGATGAAATATTCATTCCTTTTGATGAATATTTCCCCACTCTCCTTTCTCCACCAGTCCTTGGCGACCACCATTCTGTTCTCTGCTTTTACAAGTTAGACTTTTTCAGATTCCACATATAAGTGATATAATGTGGTATTTGTTTTTCTGTGCTTGGCTTATTTCAGTTAACATGATGTCTTCCAGATTCATTCCTGTTGTTGCACATTATATAACTTACTTGTTTTTTAATGCTGAATATTATTCCATTGTATGTATCTATCATATTTTCTTTTTTAATTTTTTATATAATAATTGTTGCATTGTAAGCATACATCTTTGTTAGGTACAAGCTGATAAAGGCATATATGCACACATTTCTCATTTAACTCCTTCCCTAATTCCCACCCTGCTCCCTCGCCCTCCCTCCTTCTCAAGTTCAGTTTAGTGATTGACCTTGATATATTTGTGAAAGTACATCGTGTGCATTAGGGTGTCCCCCTCACCCCCGTCCATCCCCTTCGGTTAAATCAACTTCTTTGCTTATCTAGGGTTTCTCCTTTTTCATCTGGAGACTCTATTATGCCCCCATCTTCTCCCTAGCATCTGCATATTAGGGAGAACATATGCTTTTTTACTCTTTGTGACTGGCTAATTTCACTTAACATAATGTTTTCCAGATACATCCATTTCCCAGCAAATAACATGATTTTGTTCTTCTTTATGGCTGAGTAAACTTCTATTGTGTACATATCCCATAGTTTTGTAATCCATTCATCTGTCGATGGACATCTTGGCTGGTTCCATAGTTTGGCAATTGTGAATTGTGCAGCTATAAACATAGATACACATGTGTCGGTCTGACAGTTTGTTTTGCATTCTTTTGGGTAGATACCCAGAAGTGGTAGGTTCATTCCCATTTGTCTGAGGATCCTCCATACTGTTTTCCAAAGTGGTTGCACTAATTTGCAATCCCACCAGCAGTGTATTAGGGTTGTTTGTGTTCTTGATGATTGCCATTCTGATTGGAGTTAGGTGAAATCTCAAGGTAGTTTTGATTTGCATCTCTCTGATTTCTAATGATGTGGAACATTTCCTCATACATTTATTGGCCATTTGTATTTCTTCTTTTGTGAAATGTCTATTTAGATCCTTTGCCCATTTTTTGATTGGGTTGTTTGTTTTCCTAGCTGTGATTTTCTTGAGTTCTCTGTATATCTTAATATTAGACCTCTATCAGAAGAGTAGCTGGCAAAAATTTTCTTCCACTGTGTGGGCTCTCTGTTGAGGTTCATGATAGTTTCCTTTGCTGCACAGAAGCTCTTCAGTTTAATGCAATCCCATGTATTGATCTTCCTTTGAGTTGCTTGTGCTTTTGGAGTCTTGTTGAGAAAGTTTTTACCTGTGCCTATGTGTTGTAGTGTTGGTCCTATGCCCTCTTCAAGTAGCTGCAAGGTCTCTGGCCTAACTTCCAGGTCTTTGATCCACCTTGAATTGACTCTTGTGCAGGGTGAGAAATTGGGGTTTATTTCCATTTTCCTGCATATGGTTAACCAGTTTTGCCAACACCATTTGTTGAAGAGGCTATCTTTTCTTCAGTGTATATTTTTGGCTCCTTTATCAAAAATCAATTGACTGTAGGCACGTGGGTCTGTTTCTGAGTCTTCTATTCTACTCCATTGTTCTATTTTTCTGTTTTTGTGCTAATACCATGCTGTTTTTATTACTGTGGCTTTGTAGTAGAGTTTGAAGTCAGGTATTGTGATACCTGCTGCATGGTTCTTATTGTTAAGAACTACTTTGGCTATCCTGGGTTTTTTGTTGTTCCAGATGAATTTAAGGACTGCTTTTTCTTTGTCTGTGAGGAGTGACCTTGGTAATTTCATGGGTATTGCATTGAATCTGTAGATCACTTTTGGGAGGATGGCCATTTTGATGATATTTATTCTTCCTCTCCAAGATCATGGTAGATCTTTCCATCTTCTAAAGCCTTCATCGATTTCTTTTTTCAACTTTTTATAGTTTTCCTTATAGAGGTCTTTTACCTTCTTGGTTAGGTTTATCCCTAAGTATTTTAATTTTAGGGGTGCTATTGTGAGTGGAATTGTCTTATGGATTTCTTTTTCAGTGGTTTTATGTTTGGCATACAGGAAAGCTTCTGATTTTTTAAGATTGATTTTGTATCCAGACACTTTGCTGAATTTGTTGATCATCTCTGTAAGTTTTTTGGTTGACTTTATTAGGTCTTCTAAGTATAGTATCATGTCATCTACAAAAAGGGTTAGTTGTAGTTCTTCTTTAGCTATTTTTACCCCTTTGATTTCCTTCTCTTGCCTTATTGCTCTGGCTAGAATCTCAAGTACTATATTGAACAGAAGAGGTGATAATAGACATCCTTGTCTTGTTCTTGTTTTTAGTGGGAACTCTTGCAGTTTTTCTCCATTTAATATGATGTTGGCTGTGGGCCTATTGTATATTGCCATTATGATATTGAGGTATGTTCCTTCTATTCTGATTCTCTGCAGTACTTTTAGCATGAATGGGTGTTGGATCCTGTAAAATGCTTTTTCAGCCTCAATTGAGATGATCATGTGATTTCTGTCTTTGATTCTGTTTATGTAGTGAATTACATGGATTGTTTTTCATATGTTGAACCAGCCTTGCATCCCTGGGATGAACCCATCTTGGTCATGGTGTATAATTTTCTTGATGTGGTTTTGAATGCGCTTTGCTAGTATCTTGTTTAGCAGTTTTGCATTTAAGTTCATCAATGATATAGGCGTATAGTTTTCTTTTCTTGAGCTGTCTTTATTTGGCTTTGGTATTAATGTGATGTTGGTTTCATAGAATGTGTTTGGGAGGGTCCCGTTTCTTTCTATTTCCTGGAATAGTTTGAGGAATATTGAGATTAGCTCTTTTATACATGTTTTATAAAATTCACTTAGAAAACCCTCTGGCCCTGGACTTTTGTTTGATGGTAAATACTTTATTGCTGTTTCTATCTCTTTGATTGCTATTGGTTGGTTTAAGTTTTCTGCATCATCTTGACTCAATTTAGGGAGGTTATATGTGTCTAGAAATTTGTCAATTTCTTCTAGATTTTCCATTTTCTTGGAGTATAGTTTTTCAAAATAGTTTCTGATGATCCTCTGTATTTCCATACTGTTGGTGGTAATATCCCCTTTTTCATCTCTTATTTTGTTAATTTGGGTTGATTCTCTCTTTCTTTTGGTTAGGTTGGCCAATGGTTTACCTACCTTGTTTATTATTCCAAGAAAACAGCTTTTAGTTTTGTTGAGTTTCTGTATTATCTTTTTATTTTCTACTTTATTAATTTCTGCCCTGATTTTCATAATTTCTTGTCTTCTACTAGCTTTGGGATTGGACTTTTCTTGTTTTTCGAGTGCTTTGAGTTGTGTCATTAGGTTATTTATTTGGTGATTTTCTGTTCTTCTTATGTGGGCACTCAGTGCTATAAATTTTCCTCTTAGTACTGCCTTCAAAGTGTCACAGAGGTTTTGATATGTTGTATCTCTGTTTTCATTGGTTTCTAGAAATTTTTAAATTTCTCCCCTTACTTCTTCTATGACCCAATCCTCATTCAGCAGTGTGGTATTCAGTCTCCATGTGTTTACCTGGTTACTCTGGGTCTTCTTAGAGTTGATTTCTAGTTTCACTCCATTGTGGTCTGAAAAGATGCAGGGAATTATGTTACATTTTTTGAATTTGCCAATGCTGGCTTTGTCTCCCCGTATGTGGTGTATTTTGGAGAAGGTTCCGTGGGCTGCTAAGAAAAATGTGAATTCAGCTGTCGTTGGGTGAAAGTCTATATGTGTCTAATATGTCCATTTGGTTTATGGTATTCTTTAGGTCTGAGGTGTCTCTACTGACCTTTTGTTTAGAAGATCAGTCTAGAGATGTGAAAGGAGTATTGAAGTCTCCCAATATTAGTATACTGGGATCTCTGTGTGTCTTTATATCATACAGAGTTTTTTTTATGAAAGTGGCTGCACCTATGTTTGGGGCATAGATGTTGATAATTGTTATTTCCTCTTGCTGGATTGTTCCTTTTACTAGTAAAAAATGACCTGCGTTGTCTCTTCTGATAAGCTTAGGCTTGAAGTCTACTTTATCTGATATCATGTTTGCTTATCCTACTTGTCTTCAGTTTCCATTGGCATGGATTACCTTACTCCAGCCCTTCACCTTTAGTTTGTGGGAATTTTTGCTTGTAAGGTGTGTTTCTTGCAGGCAGCATACAGATGGGTTCTGGATTTTGATCCATTTGCCACTTTGTGCGTTTTTATTGGGGAGTTGAGACCATTTATATTCAATGTGATTATTGAGAGATGATATTTAATTCCTTCCATTTTGAGTTTTGACTTCTGTTTTCGGTGTTTATTCTTCTTTGCTTAGTTGTTTGCTTCCTGGAAATTATTGTTTCTTTGGTTCTGACATTTACTTGTTAGTTCTTCTTTGTAGTTAATCTCTTTGAGTATTTTCTCAAGTGATCATTTGGAAGACATAAATTCTTTCAGTTTGTGTTTGTCATGAAAGGTTTTTATATCTCCGTCAATTTTGAGAGAGAGAGTTTTGCTGGGTAGGAGAATCTTGGCTGCGAGTTATTTTCTTTCAGAGTTTGGAATATGTTGCTCCAGCCCCTCCTGGCTTTCATGACTTGATTTGGGAGGTCTGTAGTGATTCTGATTGGTTTGCCTCTTAATATCACTTGGCCTTTTACTCTTGTTGCCTTTAGAATTCTCTCCTTAGCCTCTACATTAGTCAACTTGATTATTATGTGGCATGGTCAACCTCTTCTTTGGTCTTGTCTTGAGGGAGTTCTGTATGTTTCCTGTACCTGTGTGTCAACTTCTCTATGTTTGGAAAATTCTCTGATATTACATCTTTGAAAAGGTTGTTTATTCCGTAAGTTTCAACTTCTAATCCCTCTTCTATGCCTGCTATTCTTAGGTTTGCTCTTTTGCAATTGGCCCAGATCTCATCGATGGCCAATTCCTACTGTCAAATTTTTTTTTCTAAATTATGTATTGTGGATTCATTTTTGGAATGGTCATCTTCTAAGAGTGATATTCTGTTTTCCATGTGATCTAATCTACTATTTATAGTTTGTATTAATGCCTTCATTTCAGTTATTTCATCTTTCACTTTCTTCAGTGCTTCTCTTTGGTTCCTTTTTAGATCATCACATTCTTTGCTTATTTGTTCCTTTATTTCTTTCCAGCTCTCCCTACATTCTTTCTGAAAATCCTGTATTGTTTCTAGTATTAAAGATCTGAATTGTTCTTCTGGTAATCTCTGCCATTCTGGGTTGGTGAGATCTGTTATTGATGGGTTGTGGTGACTCATTGTTTCTTTGCTATTTTTCCTTCCCATACTTCCCCTGGTCTTAAATGTATATCTTTGTTGTTCTTTCAGGTTTTCTCATCCAATTTCTGCAGTGGGGGTTTAGAGGTGTCTGCTGGTATATACAGAGACAGATTGTGTTCAGTGGTCACGGTTGTGTGAGAAGTCACAGTGATGAATTCAAGTATAGAGTAGAGTGTATGGCCCAGTGGAATAGGAGGTTTGTGTGTGTTGAGGTGATATATTTTAAAGATTAGAGATGGTAGATATGTTGGGGGATTCTGGTAGTCAATATAGAGTTTTGAGTGTGGTAGTATGAGATGGTCTTGATATGAGACAGGAGAAAAAGGAAAAAGAAAAGAGAGGAGGAAAAGTGTTGAGTAGAGGAATATAGATGGGAGAGAGTGAGGGAAGCTTGTAAAAGGGATAAGGAGGAGATTCATCAACCTAATCAAGAAATAACAAAGCAACCAATTATCCAGACAAACATAAATAAATCAAGGTGAAACAAAATGAAAACAGAGTGAAACAAAATGAAAAACAGATAAAACAGAACACCAAAAAATAAATCAAAGTGAAACAAAATGAAAAACAGATAAAACGTAACACCAAAAAAAAAAAAAAAGAAAGAAAAACAAACTAACAAAATAAACAAAAACCACCCCAAACCATAAAACAACAACCAGAAACAAAAACAAAAGCCCTGTTAATTTGTAAGTACAGAGCTTAAATTTTCCACTGTGTCTCTGGCATTTCCATTTGCTCTGTCAGTGCAGGCAGGGGCTTCCACGGATGCCTCTCCCACTGCAAGCTTGTGTCTCTGAGGTGTCCACAGGGCCTGTCTGGGTCTCTCACCCCACCTTTGCTAGTGGCAGGAGTGCAGTCTAAATGCCGGGCATTTTCAGATGCCCTATGTACACTGGGTTCTTCCTGCACTTCTTATCTAATCACTAGAAGGACTGGTGACTAAGTCTGTCCTTTGTATAGGGGCCCCCATGCCCCGGGGTTGCAATTCAACTTACAGATCCCCGCTGCTCTGACTCCGGTGGGAGGGGTGAGCTGGGTGACCTCTGCACTGGCTTAAGATGGTTGTCCCAGGTGTTCTTGTTTGCTGTTGAACTTGCGGGTAAATGCTGCCTGATTATGGTATGGAGTTTCATAAAATTGCTTACTCTACCTCTGGTTGCTGGGGGCGCAGGAGGTTGATGAAGCTCTGAGTAGCTGGCAGAATCCTGGCTGGGAAAATTGAGGCTCACAAAATGGCAGCTGTGGTTTGTGGCACGCGCTGGCTCCCTTGTTCTTCCTGGGTTCTGATCAGCTGTTCTTGTTGCCTTGTTCTCTATTCTGCTGCTTTGTTCCTCTTTCCTTCTGTCAAGAAGCTGTGTTTGTGGCAGTTTTAATTCAAGCTCCACAGTGCAGATGCTTGCTGTTCTGGCTCTGGTGAGAGAGGTGAGCAGGGGTGGTCCCTCGGGGGCTTACAATGGTCATCTGGTCATCCCACGCATTCCAGTCGCTGTGAAAGGTGTGGGATCCCCACCTGGGCAGGGTGCAGAGTTCTGGAGTCGCTTCCTCCACGTCTTTATGCTGGATCCACAGCGGTGTTAGCAGACCCCGGTGTCTGGCTAGCCTACATGGCTCACAGCTCGGCACTGAGCCGCCATGCGTCTGGACTCTTTTGCTCTCCCTGGTGGGCTCTCCTATGACCCTAGTCTCTTTGTTTTTATTTCAAATTTAACTTTTTTATTGTTTTTTTTTTCTTCAGTTAAGAAGCTGCTTTTCTGGCAGATTTGATATTTGAGCTCTCAGAGCCTGGGGCAATGTGTTTCACTCAGACGCCATCTTCCTATCATATTTTCTTTGTCTGTATATCCACTGATGGATACTTAGGTTGATTGCATGCCTTGGACACTGAAATTTGAATTTCATATAATTTTTACATTACAAAATATTATTTTTCTTTCAGTTTTCTCTCCAATCATTCAAAAGTGTAAAAACTATTCGTATCTTATAGGCCTTTATAGTCAGGGCCTGAGGTTTGCTCTAGATCTTTGCTACTTAAAGTGTGGTCCTGGATTACCAGCATAGGCATGAATCACTTGGGAGCTAATTAGAAATTCTATTGAGTCTCATTTTAGATATTCTGAATCAGAATCTGCATTTTAAGAAGATCTTCAGGTTATTTGTTTGCAGGTTCAAGTTTGAGAGTCATTAATCTGCCCTAGGCCATATTATTCCAATTCCCACTCATCATTCTGATGTTGTCTCAGTGATTTCTCAATGGAACTTGAGAGCATTTAAGGAGAACTCTGGTAAGAGTCTGTCATCCAGATGCTCAGAATTGCTGAATCATTTTGGTAGTCTGGTATTAAGTCCTAGAAATGCAGGTAAAAAGGTGACATTCTGTTATGAAATTGAGAAATTTAATTTCTATTTTAACATATAGAGAATCTATCTTTTTATAGAATAGACATACCATGGTTCTTAGAGGCAGGGCAAAATTTTTAAGAAACACTGTATGTATTAAACAGCTTCTACAAGAACTTTTTTTGAGACCAGAGAATTAAAGGCAAGAGCATGTAAGACATGTAATGAAGGTAACAGTTTAAATAGTGCTATGTACATATACTAAATTATTAACACCAATCTCAATGACATGTATGGGGAAGGGGAAGGAGTCGGGGGGATATGGAGGGAAACACAGCAAGTGTTGTGTGCATGTATATTTCTATCACCCTACACCTGATTATGATGTATAATTACAATGTGCCAATAAAAATATATAAAAAATTTCTTTGTGAGAGGAAAACCCTGGAAAAATATTAAATACCTAAAAACTATCAAGTACATGAATAATGAGACTATTACTGAAAGAAGTGTCCATGCCTATTTTGCACTGTACATATTTAAATAGTGAAATATTTCAAGCAAATAATACTTTGTGCTAAGGTACCGTGAAAAAAGTGGGACTCAGAACTCATTATTACAACTCTTACATGGGGATGTCAATTACCTTTTTTGAAGACATTTTTGTGGCACTGGGGATGGAACCCAAGGGCATTCTACCTCTGATCTATACCCCCAGCCCTATTTTATTCTTTTATTATGAAACAGTCTCACTAAGTTGCCGATGGCCTCACTAAGTTGCTGAGGCTGGCCAGGAACCTGCAATCCTCCTGTTTCAACATCCCAAGTACTGGGATTACAAGCCTGTGCCACCACACCTGGCTGGGGACTTGGTTTTTTGATCTGTAAAGTGAGAGTAATGTTTTGGATGAATTTTATTTGCAGAATTATTCTAAATATTTAATAAATGGAATGTGCATTGAAAAGTACTAATTGATTTTCAGATGTAAATTAACCCATGCTATGGTGTTCATAAGAACTAAACTGACTATGGGTTGGCAAATCAATCATTAGGGCTGTCTAAAATAGTCCTTAGCATGAACTGTATTTGTTCTGTAAGAAGGAACAATTTCCCTTTAGCTTCAGTTATTTTCTTCAGCCCATTTACTTCCCATTTGACTCTGGTAACAATAAGATTAATAATGGGGCTGCAGCAAGACTAAAAAGTGAATTCCCCAAAGGTGTGGAGAAAAACCACATGCATACAAATGTGTTTAACATTGATTTCTCATATTATTTATTTTGGCTAATCTCCTTGAAACCCACATGTATGTGTGGATTCAGGCATCTGTTGAAGAGGGTATTAAATATTGGCTTACTTTGTTCATTCATCTTTCTTTATTACCTTATTCTGCTTCTTTTGTAAAACATAAATCATCACTTCTTTCTTTAAGCAGAAATTGGACGTGGACAAAAAGATCATAGGCTCTTGCACTTTAATGCTATCCATACATGACCATAAGAAAAGGGCCCCTTCTGATTTCCTATATGTTCTTCAGCAAGTTTGATCTTAAAAGCCATGCTAGAGGCACCTGCCCTAGCCTTACCAGATCCCTCAAAGCTTTTTCTGCTGTATATCTATGAGAAAAGGAATAGCAAAGAAGGTACTGGCTCAGACCCTGGGACCTTGGAAACGACCCATAGCCTACCTATCAAAAAACTGGATCCAGTAGCAGCAGAATAGCCTCCATGCTTCCAAATGATAGTGGCTACTGCCTTATTGGTTAAGGATGAATCATAACTACCCCACATGCCATCAAGGGGATTCTGAAGCAGTCCCAAAGCGGTGGATAACCAATGCCTGGCTGGCCCATTACCAAGGACTCCTGCTAGATGTTCCCCGAATAGTCTTTCAGAACCCTGTCACTTTAAATCCAGCTGCTTTACTGCCCATCCCAGAGGCTGAGGCTCTGGTGCATGACTGTACTGAAGTCTTGGCAGAAGTGACTTCAGTCCAAAGGAACTTAAGAGACCAGACCCTGAACCAGAGTGATTGCGTATGGTTTATGGATGGGAGAAGTTTTATGCAAAATGGACAAATGTATGCTGGGGCAGCAGTGGTGGACAACAAGGGCAAGGTAATATGGGCCGACAGCCTACTGAAGGGCACTTCAGCACAGAGAGCGGAGTTTATTGCATTAACTCAGGCCTTAAAGTGGGCTGAAAATAGGCGACTGACTGTACATTGATAGTCTCTATGCCTTCAGGATGTTACATGTACATGGGGCATTATATTGAGAACAGGGTTTCATGATGGCAGAAGGAAAAGAAATCAGGAATAAGTTAGAGATATTGGACCTCTTGGCGGCTGTCCAGAAGCCAAAAGAGGTAGCTGTGATCCATATCCCAGGCCATCAAAAAGGAGATAACCCAGAGGCAAGAGGCAACTGGGCGGCCACTGAAGTAGCTCGGAGAGGTGCTATGGCAACAGAAAAATTTGAAACCTCCTATGTTATGACTGAACAGCTGCCTATGCCAGGACAAATCCCTTGCCTCCCTCATCTGAGTGTTCCCAGGAAGAGGTTGCTTGGATGCAGGAAAAGTTAAAAGCAAGGTCAGGCCATAATGGATGGTACGTGGACACTGAAGGCAATTGGATTCTCCCTGAGGATTTGGGAAAACACATGATCCAATAACTTCACCAGTCTACACATCTTGGAGAAAAAGCTCCTCTCTTTACTTGAAACAGCTGGCTTACGGTTCCGGCACCAACGATGGATGGTCCAAGAGATAATTGAGGACTGCCGTGCCTGCTAAGTCATGTAACCAGGGAAAAAGTCTAAGCAACATAGAGGTACAAGGGAGAGAGGGTGAAGGCTGGGACAGTTCTGGGAAATAGATTATACAGAAGTAAAGCCAGGACAGTATGGGTATAAGTATTTACTAGTTATGGTGGAGACCTTTTCAGGGTGGGTGGAGGCCTTCCCTACTAAGAGGGAAATGGCTATTATAGTAGCAAAAAAATTGTTAGAAGAAGTAATACCTAGATATGGAGTTTCTATTACTATAGGGTCGGACAAAGGGCCCTCTTTTTTATGTGAAATTTTACAAGGACTTTCTCAAGCCCTGGAGACTAATTGGAAATTACATTGTGAATACAACCCCCAGAGTTCTGGGCAGGTGAAAGGATGAATAGAGCCTTAAAGGAGACTTTAACTAAATTGGCAGTAGAAACTGGTGGAGACTGGGTCATGCTCCTTCCCTATGCCTTATATAGGGCCAAAAGTATGTCCTATATGCTTAATTTAACCGTTATTGAAATCATGTTTGCTCCCACCCCCATCCTGCTGTGAAAGCCAATTCTAATTCCTTACAGGGGCCCAAAGGATTACTTAAAGCTGTGTGGTCTCTCCAGACCATGCAAAGAGATATTTGGCCAGCACCCAGTGCCCTGTATATGGAGAGCATAGGCCCCAAACTCTTGTCCAAGATGTTCAACCTGGAAATTGGGTCTGGGTCAAGCGACATCACCATAAGACATTAGAGGCTAGATGGAAAAGGCCTTACATGGTTGTCCTTGTTACTCCAACTGCCCTAAAGGTGGACAGCATAGGACTCTGCATACATCACTCCCAGATCCAGAAGGCCAGTGAGAAGGACATCCAGAGAGTTCAAAAGGTGTGGGCAGTGACAGCCAACCCTGACAACCTATTGAAGCTCATGGTGGCAGCTAGGAAGTTGAGCTGCACTTCATCGACATCGTCTTTGTGGACTTTGGTATTAGGGCCACTAATTGTTCTCATACTCATACTCACATTTGGGCCTTGCATATTACACTGCAACTCGTAGTCCTTGGACAACAGTATCAAACCTTGCCCAACCCTGTATATAGTATATGAGGAGGATTCCTCATATAAACAAAAGAAAAAGGGGGGAGTGTAGGGCATTGATAGCCCCCTCCTTTCCAGAAACAGGACAGCCCCCTCCCTTCTGGAACAGCCCCCTCCCTTCCAGAAACAGGACAGCCCCCTCCCTTCCTGTAACAGGGCTCCACCAATCCCTGTACCTGCTGTGTGTTACCTTTCCTGCGCTCGTGAAGTTTCCCCGCCTCTGTACACTTCTATATAAGGCTGAACATACCCAGATTAAACTTAGGCAGAACCCTGAACCAGATTAGTAATAAAATCTCCTTCTTGATAAAAAAAATACTAAACTGGCATTAAAAATAGCATGCAGTTGATAGTTCTTACCACCAGCGACATTAATGTATTGCCACTTTAAGAGTTGAATACTCTGATAATAGATTACTGAAATGGTTAAAAATGTATGCAGAGGGGTTCTTTACAGCCTGTAAATTTCTGTGATGTGTACATTATGCTCCATCCAAACCAGACTGTTTCTCAAAGGAGCATACATTTTTCTGTGGTTGGAACTTTACTTATAATATCCTCTATATTTAGAAAGTCCTCTAGCCACCTCTTACTGACAAAATCCCATCCATCCTTCAAACCTCAGCTCACAAACTTTCTCATTCATATATCCTTCCTGATCCTGCCAACTGGATGTGATATTTATCTCCTTTGAGCCCTCAAAGCACTTTGTATGTACCTCTCTTATGGCACTTAGCTCATTTTGCCTTATGTTTTAGTTATTTGTGACCTTGACATCTTTCCTCCACTAGGCAGCTGGAGAGTAGGGACTGTCTTTTTTATTCTTGAAACTCATGAAAGTTAATGCTCCTTTTTCCTCAAGAAGATCATTCTCAAAGAGACTAAATACAGACTGTCCAGAAGAGGGACATCACATCAAGCCCACATTTCTTTATCTTTTGGATAATATTGGATAAAAGGGAATATATTTAATAAGAGAATTGTATCTATATTAGAAATAGAAATATAATGTTTTAAGTAGGTAAATGAAGACATGTGGAGATGGTAGAGAAATCCATGGGATAATCAGGAGAAAGAAGATCATTGTTCTTCTTGTGATAATGAGGATGGGGTGAGTTGGAAGCTCAGTTGGACAGTATAACTGGTTCTGTTGATGTCCTATTCCATATTCCTTCTATCCACTTGAGTTATGTCAATACAGTAGATAGTTCTGTATTTACTGACATATTCCCACCTCAAACATCTGTGCCTCTGAATCTCTGACTGATGGCTTATTTTATATCACAGGTTAGTGCTTACCCCCCACAAAGCAACTCAGAAAGGCCAGAGATTTCTTGCCTGAATTCTGAGGTGTATTATAGGCGATTTTTCAGAAAGTCCCCAGTGAGATACAGTCTCAGACAGAGCAGTAATCTGATCATTAAAAATTCTTTAATGGCTTTTCTTTTTTTCTGATCTTCCTTTATATCCTTAAATTGTGCTTCCCAGGGTCACATGACAAATAGGTTCTACTTTTGGGTCAGAAAATGTGAGGAAGAAGATGTGAGGAAAAAATTAGGTCTTGTAGATAATGAGTGACAGAAAACTTAAAGTTGCTGAGAGCATTTTGATTAAGTGGAGCTAACATCTTAGCAAAGAACAAATTTCTTCTATTATAAGGCCCAATCTTTATGTTAATGATATTATAATGACAACTGCTACCAGTGAAAGAATCATGGAATAACCAATGGGAAAAATGTGGTTTAGTTAACATCATTTGGAGAAGGAATTTTGGAGGGGTCTTGGTGAGTTTGTACAATGATCAAAGGATGAAATTATAAGAAGATGGTCTTAAGTTGTAGATAAATGTGATTTTATTGAATCTTTGTGCTTGAAAATCTAACATGTACTACATACTTCTCATATCTCCAGTTGCTTGTGGTCATATCAGTGTTTCCAGTCAGCTTTTCTGTCACTCTGACCAAAATATCTGACAGGAACATGGAGGAGGAAAAGTTTGTTTGGCTCCTGGTTTCAGAGGTACAGTTTGTAATTGGCTGACTCCAAGGTGGGCATCATGGTGAGTCATTTCCTCACCATGCAGTCAATTCATCTGTTTGAAGTTGCCAGAAAACCCTTTTTTTTGTAGTCCTCTTTTATCTTCATGTTAATCTTTAGCTGTGATTTGCTTCTTTATTGTCAATCATGATTATTCTTAAATTCTGAGGTTAAGCAGAGATAACTGGCTTGATTCTTTTTTTCTTCTTGACTAGACTGTATCTCACAAAGCATCTGATATGTTTCTAAAGATTATACTGTGTGATCTTAAAAACTAGAATTATCTCTCAATAATAGTTACAGAAATTTATTTGGGCCTTTATTACACCAAACCTAAGAAATCATTGTATGCAACATAGGATGCAGTATTGCCTTGCACAATTCTCTTAAAAATTTTAAATTATCTGTTTATACTAGGTAACAGTAAGGTAGAACTTGAGCTTACTAGACAAAGATTCTTCCCTCCAGTTGCTTTATGACTTCGTAAAGTAGAAATGTTAGGCACCTAGTAATAAGCAAGAAGACAAGGAAGTGGAAACTGTGAGAGGCTATAATTTATTTATCTCTGTAGGACCTTATTAGGGGCAAGTGGAGAATGATCAGTTGAGGATTCAGGAAAAGTAGGTTAAGAATTCTTTGCTCTCTGGGGCTTACACTTAGAATTTTGCAGTGTGAGAGTTGGCCATCCAATTAATCTATGGAGTGACTAAGCCCTAGGGAAAATGGCCTCATAATGGCCAAATTCTGATTTTAGCTAGAAATGATTTTAATATTCTAAAACAGGAAATACCCTTTCCTAGAAGAAAAGTTTACATAAGATCAGAAATAACAGAAACTATAAATCCAGACCAGAAAGCAACTTAGTGAATATAGAGTATTTGAACAAAGAAAAAGCCCTAAGGAAAAGCTTATCCAAACTCTATGGGTCTAGCTAGAGATCCTTTCCTCTTAGTCACATCATTTCTTTCTTTCTGGTAGCCTTTCAAAATACTCCAGGTTTCTCATTTTAATATTTTTGCTTTTAACACATTTTTAAAAAATCAAACATTACAAATTACTTCATGTAAAACACATTTAATGATTAATCATGATAATAATAGCTAATATTTATTGATCATTTATGTGTCAGGTACTATTCTAAATACTTTGTATTGATATCTCCTTTGCCCCTCATAAAGGAAGAGTTAGATATTCTTATTCCCTTTTTTCACATGGAGAAACTAAAGTATGTGGAGATTAAATATCTTACTGAAGGTCACACAGGAAGGGTGTTTTTAGAACCTATGCATTGAAGCATTCTGTGGTTCTGCTTCATTATTTTGAGCTGTTTGAGATACTGGAGATGATTTAGTATAAGTTGTTTTCATTTTTAAATGAGTGAATAGAGAAGTGTTGGTGAGTTTATGTTGACATAGAAGACCAAGCTACCTGCTCTTCCTGATATCTGGTGGTATGGAAATCAACTGCTTTTATTAAGAAAGGCAACTTGTTATAAACTTCTATGGTTGTAAAATTGATAAAATAGCAAAGCAAATCCTTCTGACAATATATTAATGCAAAGGTAGTGTAATGCTTCTTGGTTTTCCAGATATTGTTTGTTTGAACATGATTTCTTTCTTAAAAATCCACTTTTGAGAAAATATATAGTTTTTTTGGCTTGAATATGTTGTGATGGGAATCCATATATGCATTTTAATAAGAACCACATTAAGTGGTTTTAGAAATATAATCTTTTCCTTCTTCCTCTCTCTCTTCTTAGAAAGTTCTCTGTCATTGCTTCATTCTGGTCTAGTATGATCCAGCCTCTTTAGGGTGAGAGGAAGTTCAGTCTCCAAACAGCTTAAGTTTTGGCTTCTCCAAAGTAAGCACTGCCAACTTTCTGATTTATGTGTGGTTTTAGTGATGAGGACTACTGTCTTCCATGAATTTAGGTGAGAACAGCAGAGAGTTTTACTGGAAACCTCACGTTGCACTTCACTTAATTTTCAATAGGTTAGAGGCAGCCCAAGACATGATAATGTGCATGAATGCATTATCTGTTCTCAGTGTCTGTGCTACTTATTGTATTTTAAACTGTAATCTTATTCCTCATGCCCTATGTTCACTCTTACATGTATTTTTTCATTTCTCTTCTTTTGCCTTTGGGGAATAGATGACTATAAACTATATAGAAAACAATGATTTTCTTTTTGCTGTCATTTTTCATAATTTTAATAGGGTTTGCATAAAAAGCAAGTGCTTTTGCTGCTGACCTGACACAAATATAAGGAAGTAGATAAGCTTAGCAATATTAAAACCCTCTGTCAATAAATAAGGAGTTCCATGTAAGTTTTGTTTACTGATAAATAAAATGTGTCATGCCACATGAAACTGGGTAGTGTTTTACCCACCACACACTTGAATAGGGTACAATTTAGTTATCTCACTGTATGAAAACAGTGGTAACATTTTCAGGAACACCAACTTCTGCTAGAGAGACTGCAATCCTAAAGGAGCAGGGGAATAGCATTTGCAAAGGAGGAATAATAACAGTATTTTAAACTGTCAGTATATTATGCAAAAGGAGAAAAGTTACAATAGGCATAAAAATGGAGGAGCCATTTTAAAATTCAGGAGGAATGTTTCTATAACCCAAGCAGGTCACTGTAACCTGAACACAAGAGAGAGTACTAAAGCTTTTTATAAAATTTACTGGTGCATTGCAATCATACATCTTGATGAGGTACAGGATGGTAGAGGCATACATGCACACATCACTCGTTTAACCTTTCCCTAATTCCCACTACATTCCCTCCCCCTCCTTCCTTCTCATGTTCAGCATAGTGACTGACTTTTATAAGTTTGTGAATGTACATCATGTGCATTAGGATTTTTCCCTCTTCACTCTCTTATCTCCCTCAGTTAGGTTGCCTTCTTTACTCATCTAAGATTTCTCCCTTTTTGTCTGGAGTCCCTCCTAGGTCCAATTTTCTCCCTAGCTCCTACATATTAGGGAGAATGTCCCACCCTTCACCCTTGTTACTGACTAATCTCATTTAGCATAGTGTTCTACAGTTACATCAATTTCGCTACAAATGACAGAATTTTGTTCTTTATGACTGAGTAGAATCCCATTGTGCATATATCCCATAGCTTTGTAATCCACTCATCTGTTGATGGACATCTTGGCTGGTTACATGGTTTGGCAATTGTAAATTATGCAGTTATAAACATAAATACAAATGCATTAGTCTGGTAGTTTGGTTTACATTCTTTTGGGTTGATACCTAGAAATGGTATTGCTGGGTCATATCTGTCTGAGACTGCTCTTGCTCTGCTTTTGGTATGCTTAAATAATTCACAACTTCTTTTTACTCTATTTCTTCATAGAAGAATGGAACTAATTGATAGTTTGAAGGAAGTTGTGTTTTCATTGTCTATATGGCAAATAGGTTGAGTTTACAGTGTGAATATATTCTTTTAATCTCCTGGAAACTCTTTTTGATTGGCTTGCTGGTTGATAAAAAGTAATCAATGTAGATGGAATTGTGTATTGCATTCTTGGCACTTCTTTTTCATCTATGGATTTTCCTTTACAGGTTTTAGCCACATAGGACAAGGGGATAAGGAAATGATCAGGAAAAGGAATTGCACTGGCTTCAGTCAGAGGTGGAATGCAAAGTGCGCTGGTACAGCTCATGTAGGAACTGAATCAGACACATAAGCACTGTGCTGTGCAGTAGAAGGCCCCTTATGGGACCTCAGGAAGCACCACTCCTGGGTGACCTAGAGCAAGGTCTCTGATTTCTCTGTGTTTGGGTTTTCTTATCAGAGAGATGAAGAATTTAGAGACAACAAGGTTGCTTATGGAGTTAGTCTTCCATGATTCTATATAAAACAGGGAAGGTGGCATTGTTCTTATTCATAAGGCAAGTCTCCTGATACCTTGAGCAAAAGTGGATAATGAGGCAGAGACCTCTACAGTCATTCTTTGGTCTGGGGAAGACATTCCTTGGGAGAAGTCTCTAGTTGCATTTGTTGCTCTGTTTTTATACACAGAAAAGATTCTGATGGACATTTGTCAGTGAAGCTACAAGTAGAAAAAAATGCTTCAAAAGCCAGTAGAGATTCTTTAGCATGTTCCTTACTGCTTACAGAGAGATGTGCCCCATAGTGCTGGGAATAAGTGGTTCTTATTCTTAATTCTGGTACTGTCAAGAATTACCTGGGATTTAGCCTAAAACATAATAGCAAAACTTTCTGTAATGTTGAGCTGGGATATGTAGTTCAACTTGTATTTCTAAGCCTTTTCATCACCTAAAATGCAAACCTAAACCCCATCAGCTTTCTATAAGCTGCATAGGAAATCAGAGATGAGAGTCTTCTAGCGGATCCCTCAGAGCAGCTGAAGAGTTCCACTAGCCGGGCCTCCTCCTGGGCCATTTTGACAGGATAAGGTATCAATTTACTGATGGCTGTAAGAAGCAAGAGAGGTCAACTCAAGTGTATGCAGTGAACTTAGCCACAGGTAAATACAACACATTTAGTGTTTCATGCTGGTTTTAAAATGATAGAAGATATAAGTATTATAAAAGATGTTATATGAATATGGACCTCAATTCTCTTTTGCTGTAATGAGTAAAACGTCTTTTCCTATTCTCTTACCATTAAGATAATATTTTTCTGCTTTAATATTAGCATTTGAATGTGTAATGTTTTTATTATTATGAAGCATCTTTATTTTTTTTTCTTATAATGTGAATGTTACTTAATATAGGAAACAGTTTATAAAATTAACATTTTTAACAATCAGGAAACATCCTTTTCAATTTATGAAATCCTATAATTCTATTATCACAGCAGATTTTAATTGTAATGACATTAAGAAAGTAAAGTGGTTTATTTAGGTTAGCTAAAAAACTACCTGATTCAGATTTTTTTTCAATTCTGAGTTAATTTAAACTAATCTTTTTTCCAGAAAGTTGTAACTTAGTCATAAAAATATAGCTGAGGGATAACTGTGTCAAAAATCTGTCCTCATCTTTTGAACAAATTTTGAAATAGCAAATAGTATTGAAAAGTATACTGGCTTTTTAGGTGCTCATTCATATTAAATGATAGCTGAGAGAATCCTGATTTTTTACAATGATCATTTGGCATTAGAGGAGAAGCAATAGATCCCTCAGATATTTTTGCCATGTTTCAAAATTATATGTATGGGGAGAAAACTGGGGAATATTACAATAGTGTGGGTCTTGGTTTAACACAAATGTTGAAATAATATCTGCTTTACAAAAATAAATTCCTAAGTACATTTTTTAAAAAGAGAACAATGATTTTTAATGCCTTCTTCTAAGACTGAAGCAAAGAAAAAAAATTTGAGTGAAAATGAGAACTCAAATCCCAAACTTATAGAAAATACTTCCTATTTACCTTATTGTCATAGGATATAAGTTTGCTGTTGACATTTCCTTGTTGAGTCAAGACATTTTTTTTCCCTGACTCATTTGACTCTAAGTAAAAATATAATTAGTGTAGTTATGTGATATATCAAAAGCTGTATGAAATGGCTTTGAAACTTTGAGAACAATTCCAGATATTTTGTTTTATTAAGATAATAAAAGTAAAAAAGCATGCAAACATTCATTTTATTATGCATTATATCCTTTAAATTGATAAAAATTCAAAATTTTGTGTATACTAAAATAAAAAAGTATGTCATTATTAAGCTGGGCATGTAGTGCCCGCTTGTAAACCCTATACTTGTGAGGCTGAGACTGGAGGATCCGAGTTCATGGCCAGCCTCAGCTACTTAGGCTCTCCGCAAGTTAGTGAGACCCTGTTTCAAAATACAGAATAAAAAATAGGACTGGGGGTGTAGCTCAGAGGTAGAGTGCCCCTGGGTTCAATCCTCAGTACCAAAAAAGTATGTATTTATGTACTGATAAAAAGTGATCCATTTTATGTTCTCAAGACATCAAGATATCTCTTCTCAAGAGATAGAAATTGTAAGCTTAAGGATTTTAGAAAGTCTGCCAAAAAAAAATTAAAAATAGTTTGGGGGCCTCGTCTCTGAGTATAGAAGAGGGAAAGACATTGCAATACTTTGCTTTTGATCTTCCTTTATTCACTTTTGGCAATCCCCAAGAAAAGGATTCAGCAGATTTGAGCTTTTAAAAGGCTTTTTAAAGGCCTAAATTAGGAGTACCACCTCACCCAGCTATCCTCAATTTATTTCTCAAATACACAGAAGAACTGGCCATATAGACTAGAAGAGCATTTCATTAGTATTTTTTCTAACTAGACTATCATAGTTTAAAACAAATTCTTTGAAATAAGAGCCATCCAGTTCATTCCCTAGTGAAGCTAGTATAGTTTTCTATTACCATTAGTTCACTAACCTACCCCTGAGTTCAGATTATTGTTTTTAGTCCTGTTTTACTTATTTCCCTTGGAAGGATATTAATGGTTTGTTGATTTTGATGCCAGCAAACTTTTCCAAGTCATTGAGACCAAATGTACTTTTCTGTAATCTTAGTAGTTATTATATAAAAAAAATGTAGAAGGCAAATTGAAAGTGATATGTTTCTTTTTTAAAAAACAATATTCCTAGAGCTCTAAACTTGAAAGCAACTTTTGCTGCAGTTAATTCTTTTCTTAATTTTAAATGACCTGTTCCTAGTTGTCAATGTTTAATGGGTGTGCTTGCATATTCTGTTTACCATATATGTTGGATTGGAGCTATAACTCATAACATTCTTTAGTGATTTTTCTAGAGATGATGATCTACAGTAATAATTTAAAGAACCTATTCACTTTGGCTTGGACATTTTGTTCTAGAAACTGTTAGAAACTGATTTATACTAACTGAGAAGAATTGATTTTGATTATTCTCTTTTCTTCAAATTTGAGTTTTATTTGTATAGCTCTTCTCTTATAATTTATAATTTTTATTTAAAAATAATATTGTGCATTATAATTATCCATAATAGTGGAATTAATTCTGACATCTTTCTCTGTGCACATAGCATGATTTGGTCATTTTCATTCCTCCAGTACCACCCTTTCTCTCTCTTCCCTCTCCCAGTCTCTTTCCTGTACTCTACTAGTCTTCCTTCTGTTTTCATGAGATGCAGCCACCCCTTTTATTGCTTTTTTTCTCTTTAGCTTCTGCATATGAGAGAAAACATAGGACCCTTTGATTTCTGAGTCTGGTGTATTTCCCTTAACATAATGCTCTCTGTTGAGGTTCTTGATAGTTTCTTTTGCTGCACAGAAGCTCTTCAGTTTAACACAATCCCACTCCTTTGAATTTCTTGTGCCTTTCGGGTCTTGTTGAGAAAGTTTTCACCTGTGCCTATGTGTTGAAGTGATGGATCTATGCCCTCTTCATGTAGCTGCAAGGTCTCTGGTCTAATTTCTGGGTCTTTGATCCATTTTGAATTGATGCTTGTGCAGGATGAGAAAGTGGAGTTTATTTCATTTTTCTGCATATGGTTACAGTTTTGACAACTTCATTTGTTGAAGAAGCTTTATTCCAATGAGTATTTTTGGCTCCTTTGTCAAAAAACAGTTGACTGTAAACCTGTGGGTCTGTTTCTGAGTCTTCTATTCTGCTCCATTGGTCTATGTATCTGTTTTTTTACCAATACCATGCTGTTTTTATTACTGTGGCTTTGTATAGTTTGAAGTTAGGTATTGTGATACCTCCTGCATGGTTCTTGTTGCTGTTCTTTTTTTTTTGTTGTTGTTGTTGTTTCAAATGAATTTAAGGACTGACTGTTTTTTTTTAATATCTGTGAGAAATGACCTTGGTAATTTAATGGGTATCACATTGAATCTGTGGATCACTTTTGGAAGATTGGCCATTTTGATGATATTTATTCTGCCTATCCGTGAGCATGGAAGATCTTTCCATCTTCTAAGGTCTTCTTAAATTTCTTTCTTCAATGTTTTATTATTTTCCTTGTAGAGGTCTTTTACCTCCTTGGTTAGGTTTATTCCTATGTATTTTATTTTTTGTGGGGATAACATGAATGGAAGTGTTTTCTGTCTGGATTTATGGTTGGCATACAGGATTTTTTTAAGATTCACTTTGTATCCAGACACTTGGTTGAATTTGTTGATCAGTTCTGCAAGCCTTTTAGTTGAGTTTGTTGGATCTTCTAAGATTAGTATCATGTCATCTGAAAATAGGAACAGTTTTAGTTCTTCTCTTCCTATTTGTACTCCTTTGATTTCTTTCTCTTGCCTTATTGCTCTGGCTAGTGTCTCGAGTACTATATTGTACAGAAGTGGTAATAATGGACATCCTTGTCTTGTTCCTGTTTTTAGTGGGAACTGTTGCAATTTTTCCCCATTAATATGAGGTTGGCAGTATATTGTATATTGCCTTTATGATGTTAAGGTATATTACTTCTTTTCTTCTTCTTTTTTTTTTGGTGGTACTGGAGATTGAAGCCAGAGGCATTGTACCCTGAACTACACCCCAAGCCCTATGTTTTATTCTTTATTCTGAAACAGGGTCTCAACAAGTTGCAGAGAGCCTCACTAAGTAACTAAGGCTGGCCTTGAACCTCTGATCCTCCTGTCTCAGCCTCCCAAGTACTGAGATTACAAGTGTACACTACCATGTCTGACTTGTTCCTTCTATTCTGATTCTCTGCAGTGCTTTTAGCATGAACGGGTGTTGGATTTTATCAAATGCTTTTTCAGCATATATTGATATGATCATTTTTTTCATCTTTGGTTCTGTTAATGTGGTGAATTACATGGATTATTTTTCATATGTTGAACCAGCCTTGCATCCCTGGGACAAACCCAACTTGGTCATGGTGTATAATTTTCTTGATGTGGTTTTGAATGATTATGGCTAGTATTTTATTTAAAAGTTTTGCATCTACATTCATCAACAATATAGGCCTACAGTTTTCTTTTCTCGAGCTATCTTTATTTGACTTTAGTATTGTGATATTGGCTTCCTAGAATGTATTTGGAGAGTCCTGTTTCTTTCAATTTTGTGGAATAGATTGAGGAGTATTGGTATTAGATCTTCTCTAAAGGTTTTATAAAAATCACTTGAAAAACAGTCTGGTCCTGGGCTTTTGTTTGATGGTAAGCTTTTTATTGCTACTTCTATTTCTTTGATTGCTATTGGTCAGTTTTTGTTTTCTATACCTTCTTGAGTCAATTTAGGAAAGTTGTATGTGTCTAGAGATTTTTTCAATTTCTTCTAGACTTTCCATTTTGTTGGAGTATAGTTTTTCAAAGTAGTTTCTGATTATTCTCTGGATTTCCACACTGTTGGTGGTAGTATCACCTTTTTTAAAATCTCTTATCTTAGTAATTTGGGTTGATTCTCTCTTTCTTTTGGTTAGGTTGTCTAGTGGTTTATCCATATTGTTTATTTTTTAAGAAACCAGCTTTTGGTTTTGTTGATTTTCTGTATTTTTTTTTGGTCTACTTCATTGATTTCTGGTGTGATTTTAATAATTTTCTGTCTTCTGCTGGATTTGGGGTTAGACTATTCCTGTTTTTCAAGGGATTTGAGGTGTGTCATTAGGTTCTTTATTTGGTAATTTTCTGTTCTTCTTATATGAGCATTCAGTACAATGAATTTTCCTCTTAGTACTGCCTTCAAGGTGTCCTAGAGGTTTTGATATGTTATTTCTCTATTTTTCTTTGTTTCTAGGAATTTCTTAATTCTATCTTTCTTCTATGACCCACTCCTCATTCAGCAGTGTGGTGTTCTGTCTCTATGTGTTGATGTGGCTATTCTGGGTGTTCTTATAGTTGATTTCTAGTTTCATTCCACTATAGTTTGAAGAGATGCAGGGAATTTTGTCACACTTCTTGAACTTGCTAGTTCTTGCTTTTGGCCCAGGATGTGATCTATTTTGAAGAAAGTTCCATGGGCAGCTGAGAAAAATGTGAATTTATCTATAGTTGGGTGAAATATTCTGTATGTGTCTATTAGGTCCATTTGGCTTACGGTGTTCTTCAGGTCTGAGGCATCTTTACTGACCTTTTGTTAAGAAAATCATTATAGTGATATGAGAGGAGTTTTGAAGTCTCTCAGTATTATTGTATTGGGGTCTATGTGTGACTTAATGTCACAAAGAGTTTATTTTATAAAATTGGCTGCACATATATTTGGAGTATAAATGCTGACTATTGTTATTTCCTCTTGCTGAATTGTTCCTTTTACCAGTAAAAAATGACTGGCTTTGTCTCTTCTGATAAGCTTAGGCTTGAGGTCTTATTTTTCTGATATTATATTTGCTACTCCTGCTTGTCTTTGAGTTCCATGGGCATGCATTACCTTGATCCACCCTTTCACCTTTAGTTTGTTAGTGTCTTTACTTGTAAGGTGTGTTTCTTGCAGGCAGCATATAGATGTATTATGGTTTTCAATTCATTTTGCCACCTTATGTCTTTTTATTGGGGAGTTGAGGCCAAGGCCATTTATATTTAGTGTGATTGGTGAGAGATTATTTTTAATTATTAACAGTTTGAGTTTAAACTTCTATTTGAAGTAGTGTTTGTTCTTCTTTGCTTAGTTGTTTGCTTGCTGGAAATTATTGTTTGTCAGGTTCTTATGTTTATTTGTTAGTTCTTTGTAATTAATCTCTTTGAGTATTTTCTCAAATACTGGTTTGTAGGACATATGTTCTTTCAACTTCTGTTTGTCATGGAAGTTTCTTATTTCCCTGTTAAAAATCTTGGCTACAAATTGTTTTCCTTCATCTTTTGGAATATATTGCTCCAGGTCCTCCTGGCTTTCATGACTTGCTTTGGGAGTTTTGAAGTGATTCTAATTGGCTTACCTCTGAGTATCACTTGGTCTTTTACTTTTGTCACCTCTAAGATTCTTTCCCTGGCCTCTACATAGTCATTTCAGTATTATGTTGCATGGTGAACTTTTTCTCTTGTCTAAAAGGGTATCTATGTTTTCTGTACCTGTGTGTCGACCTCTTTTTTCTATGTTTGAAAAATATTCTAATATTACTTTTTTTTGAAAAGATTGTTGATTCTTTTGGTTTTGGCTTCTATTCCCTCTTTTATGCCTTTTAAAATTGGCCCAGATCTTGTCAATGTCCAATTCATACTGTTGAATTTTTTTTTTCTAAATTATATACTATGTATTCATTTTTGTAGTGGTCATTTTCTAAGAGTGAGATTCTATTTTCTATGTGGTCTAGTCTACTGTTTATAGTTTATATTGATGTCTTCACTTTCAATTATCCCTCATTTCCTTCATTCAAGGCTTGCTTTTTATTTCTGTTCAGGGTGTCAAATTCTGTTTATTTGTTCCTTCATTTCTTTGAGGCTTTTTCTGAATTCTTTTTGGAAGTCCTGTATTATTTATACTAGTAAAGATCTGAATTATCCTTCTGACAATCTCTGCAATTCTGTGTGTGTAGGTTCTGTTATTGTGAGGTTGTGAGAGCTCATTATTTTCTTGCTATTCTTCCTTCCCATGATTTCTGGATTCTTAAGTTTATGTGTTTATTGCTTTTGCTAACTTTATTTCAGTCTGTAGGTTTCTTATGTCTATTTTCTCTCTCTGAATAGTATCTTATTGTGGAGGTAGACATTTATCACTAGGTATGCCTTACAGTTGAATAGCCTCTACCATATGGTTATTCTATATTCTCTATTGTGTTGTTTCACCTTTGATATCAAAGTTGAAAACTGTTCTACTATTACCCCACTGTTCTAGCTGTAGATTTTAAGTACTGAGTTGTGGTTACTCTAGGGCTCCTTCTGCCTGCTGCAATGATGACATTAATGGGTTTCAGGTGTTAAGGTTTAGGTCCTGTCTGTCACCTTTGTTATAGGAAGTTGGCTTAGAGGTGTGATAAAAATAGTTTGTGTCCTATGCATTTTTATACCTCAATGTGTGATGTGCAATGTGTGATGTGTGAGGCGTTGGTGGATTCTGTCTGTCAGATGTGATTAGTTTATCCTTGGTGTCTGGCAGTCCCTTTCTGGTGGTTCATCTCTCTGGTCCAATCTCAGCAGTTGGGATTTAGAGGTGTCAGCTGGTGTATACAAGGGCAGGTTGTATTGTATTCAATGATAAAGGTTGGGTGAGGGGGGAGGATCTGGAGTGATGGGTGCAGGAATAGGTTAAAGTAGAGGATATGATTGAGCAGAATGAGAATTTGAGTGTAGTAAGGTAATATATGGTAAAGATTAGAGATAGTGAATATGTAGGAGGATTCTACTAGTCATTGTATAGTATTTAGGTGTAGTGATATGAAGTGGATTTAAAATAAGGCAAAGAAAAAGAAGAAAAAGTTGAAGAGAAGAAAGTAGATAGGAAATAGGGAGGATGGTTATAAAAGAGATGGTGTGGATAACAAACAAAAAATAAACAAAAAACAACAAAACAACCAACCAAACAAAGAAAAAGCAACCCTGCAAATATATAAGTACAGAGCAGACTTGGATTCTGCAGTCCTCCTGGGTCCGCATGGATATTTTCAGCTGTATCATGTCTACTCAGTATAGTAGGTTTTTGAGTATGTTCCAAGCATTCTCATTTGCTCAGTGACCTATAGTAGTGATGTCAGTATGTAGCCCCACTTTTGGATCTCCTACAGTGATTAGGATCCTGTCCTGATATCTCTCTCTCTCTCTCTCTCTCTCTCTGCAGTCACTGAGTGTGGCTGGTGTTTCTCCCACTGCACACTTGAGTCTCTGACTCTCCACAGGGCCATTCCCTGTGCCATTCTCTGTCTGTCTAGGTGGTGGATATCACTGGGGCTGGACCCAGTGTAAATGTGGGGCTCTGTGCTTTCCACAGGCCCTGTGTCTGTGTGTGTGTCTCTCTCTCTGCCTACACAGGTTTCAGGTGTTCCGTGATATCATGGGGCAATCTCCTGAGGCCCTGTAATGACTCTGTGCCCTGCATGCTATGGGCCTCTCCTGAGCCTCTGCTCCAACCTAACCACTACAGGGCTGGACTGCAAATTCTCAGACCTTGTGAGTCTATCATTTACCACATGAATCCCGGCAGCTGATCTGTTAACTTACAGTTGAGCACTGTTTTGGCTCTCTGGAGGGGGAGGTGGGCTGAGCTGCTGCCGCCCCAGAATTTGACCAGACATCAGGGCACTTGGACCTCTGTCAGACATGGAGCGAGTTGCCAACCGCTCAGGATGTGAAGATCTGCAGCTGCTTATTTCTCATCAGGTCATTGGTTCTGGAGGGAGAGGTGGGCTGAGCTGCTGCTGCCTGGGTGTCCAGGCAGTTGGACCTGTCAATCATGGAGCAAGATGCCGACTCTTTATGATGTGAAGATCTGCAGCTACTTACTCCACATCAAGTCACTGGCTTCTTTGCAGAAGGTCTTTAGATGTGGCAATGCTTGCAGTCCTGGCACAGTGTGGGCAGTGAGGACAGGCCAAGGTGGTGTGGCCGGCCACTGGTGCCAGTCCCGAGGTGTGGCACAAGTGGGGTGCTTTGCTCCTCCCTCTTCTATCTTCTAGGTTTTGTTCTGCCACGGTTCAATTTTTCATTGATTTGTTTAATTTTTCGCTGCTTTTTTTTCTCATGTCAAGAAGCTGTTTTCACTGCAGTTGTGTTTAGAGTTTTATAGTGAATGAAATGTGTTGCTTCTCTCAGTTGCTATCTTGCTGATCTCCTCATGTATGAATATTTGTTATCCCCTTTCTCTTTCACAGTTTGCCTGTTATAGTTTATTACCAGGGCATTTTCCCCTTCAGTTACCTGTCACTGTGAAAGTAATCTCAAATTTGTAGAATTAATATAAATATATTTTTCTTTTCTTGAATCCGTACCATTAAAATAACATTTAGGAATTTTTTTCTAACTACAAAGTTAAAACATTCTCCATCCAGACATGGTGGTGCATGCCTGTAATCCCAATACTTAGAGGATGAGACAGGAGAATTGCAGATTTAAGGCCTGCCTTAGCAGTTAGTGAGACTCAGAAGTTTAGAGAGTACCTATTTCAAAATAAAAAATAAAAAGGGCTAGGGGTGTCGCTGAGAAGTAGAATGCCCCTGGGTTCAAGCACTAGTAAATAAATAAATAAATAAATAAATAAATAATTTTTTTCTCTTAAAACTCTTTGGTGTTTTTCTATTTATCTCCATTAAGAATCAAACCATATTGATTAGCTCCCTTGATGTGAGATGAAATAATTTGTATCTTGCAAGTTTAAAAAAAAATTTCCCTTCCATTATAGATTCCAGATTTTTTTGTATAGTTATTTGTAATTTCAGTTACTATTTAACATTTTTATTTTTTATTTTTGCATTACTGGGACTTGAACCCAGGGGCATTCTACCTCTGGGCTACACTTCCAGTCCTATTTTTATTCTTTATTTTGAAACAGGGTCTCACTAAGTTGCAGAGGGCCTCACTGAGTAGCTGAGGATGGCTGCGAACCCATGATCCTCCTATTTCAGCCTCCCAAGTACTAGGATTACAAGCATGCACCACCATGCCTTACTATTTAACACTTTTAAACTTGTATATCTTTTCTTGTAGTAATTATTATACGATTTTATTATATTTTATATGTTAGCATCTATTTGGATATGATTCTGAGATTATGTGGTGTCAACATTCATTCCATTCCTTTTAGAGCATAGCATGACTTGCAGATTCATGAATGTTTTTGTCTAACCTGTCCTCTCCATGGCTAGAATATACTTACAAACTTATTTTTCCTCAAGAATACATGGGTGGGATATCCTGTATACCCTTACATAATGTGACATTACCATTCTGTTGTATATACAAGAAAATAAAATTTGTATGGAAAGAATTCTTGATAAGCAGTCTTTCCTCATTAAAGTACTATATATTTTTTTCCATCTTGATATTGTGATGAAGGAATATAGATAGACTATCCTGCCTTTTTTTAAAATTATTTTTTAACTTTCAAAAAAAGTTAAAAATTTGAAAAATTATTTTCAGTACTTTTATAGGTTTAATTAGTTACACTTCAAATAAGGTGAAGCTTTTTGGTCAGCATTTTTAGATTTTTATTCAGTTTAGAAATTTTATGTGTTATAACAAAACTCTGACCAGGCTAAAAAAATATATACCAGTCAAAATGGCTCATCTAATTTCTTCTTAACCCATTGTTCTAAGTTGATGAATCATGCATTAAAAAAAAAAGAACAGAGGGGAACTTATTGTGTTGGGTAAAAGAGTGGCAATGTATTTTTCCCACCCTCTTTATCCAAACCCCATCTATTCTTCCTAACCTTTTAAAACTTAGAAACAGATTACTTAATCCTTATTGGTACATGTACTTGTTAAGAAGACAGCATTTAAATAGGGACTACATTTCTTAGTGGACAAATTGTATTGTACAAGATACGATTCTTGTTACTACTATTCAGTAATTATGGTTTGTAAAGCTAGATAACATTTTTATCCTTTCTTCATCCTTCCAATATAAGATGAATAACAAGAGCAATAATATTCACAATTATACTTTAAGGAAGCTTTCTCATGTAACATTAGATATTTTTCTTATTTGTTTATATTCCTCTTTCTTATTCATTATTTATATGTTGATTCACCATGTTATATTTTCCATAATTTTTAATAATTGGGGGGCATATTAACATTTTTCTTCTTTCTTCTTCAATTTTACCTAGGTTTATAAGTTGGTCCTCCATATGAGTTATGAGATTTTCTGCAGTTTAGATTCTGAGCTTTACAAGTTTTAGTGCAGTTTTAAATTCTATTAAAACATTCCCTTTTCTTTATTTTCTTTTAGTGAATCTGTTGATTTTCATTTTCATAACTCACTTTTGCTTTCTCCCTTTGGAGAGTCCAGATTGTTTTTTTTTAAATTTCTGTGAGAGTATAAATAAATAAATTTTCCCAAAATTTATTTTATGTTTCCTGCTGTATTATGTTAAAATATACTATTTACTTTTTATGTTAAATTTATTTCATTTTGTAGGGCATAATGTCTTTATGGATATCATTTCATTTTATTTATTCATTTTTAAATGTAAAAGATGTCTTCTGACCTAATATTTGCCAGAAAATAGCATATATGGATTTATTTTGAGTTCTATCAATGTGCTCTTGTATGATGTTAGGATCCTTCCTCATATTTAAAGTTAAATAGCTGGATAAGGAAAATCTGTATTAGTGATCCGGCAATTTGAAAGAAGGTGGAGACATGGGACATCCAAGCAGTGAAATTTCCCCTTTGCTTGCTTTATTGTCTGCACATAGGGAAACTGCTATCCCATGGGCCAGCTTTCCATAGCTACTTTCTTTTCCTTCTGGCTTCCCATCAAGAATACTGCTTGGGTATGTCTGGCCTCCTTCCTGGAGCTCCTGCCTGCTGTTTCAGGCAAAAACTCCACTTGAATGGGGAAAGTCAGATTCCTAACTCACTTCATCCATCCAAATAAACTCCAGATGGATTAAAGATTTACATGTGAAAAAAGAAAATAAAACTTTACAAGAACGCAAAAATATGGGAAAACATTTATATACATGTTGGGCAGGAATGTACATTAAGTCCAATACAAGGGCAAATTAAATTACTGAGAGATTTAACCATTTAAAAATGTTAAATTTCTATACATGAGAAAACTCACTCCGCATTGCTCTTTTGTAATATTTAAGAATATTTGTAGCCGGGCGTGGTGGCGCATGCTTGTAATCCCAGCATTTGGGAGGCTGAGACCAGAGGATCCGGGTTCGAGGCCAGCCTCAGCTACTTAGTGAGGCACTCCGCAAGACCTGGTTTCGATATAAAGAATAAAAAATAGGGCTGGGGATGTAGCTCGGAGGTAGAATGCCCCTGAGTTCAATCCCCAGTACCGCAAAAAAAAAAAAAAAAAAAAAAAAGAATATTTGTAACATGCCTTGATAGTCAAAGAGTGAAGCCTTATGAAAAATGAACTTTTTTCAATTTAATAAGAAAAATATGAGAATCCTAAAAGAAGAACAAGGAATATTAAGGGATGGTTCATAACAAAAAAGAAAGTATGAATGGCTAATAAGATTATAAAAAAGTTTTTCAATCTCATTTGTAATTAAGTAAAAGCAATGGATTACAGTTTTCTTTATTATGTTAAAATGTACAGAAAAAGTAATAATACTCCTCAGGTACATCTTTGGAATCTCTTTTTTCCCAAGATATCTTTCTTTTTAATGGTTGCATACTATTTCATGACTTGGATATAATATGATTTATTCTTTGGTGGACAGTATATTGTTTCCTTTTTTGCCATTATAATAAATCTGCAATTAACATTCTTTTAGATATGAATAACATATAGCTATTATATTCACAAAATAGATAATCAGGGATAGGATTTTATAATTAAGAGTTTGAAGGAACTAATAGTTAGACTAATTTCCAGAAAAGATAACAGCAATTTACATATTTATTTATTTATTTACTTATCATGATACTGAGGATTGGGCCCAGGGGCATTCTACCCCCGAGCTATATCCCCAGCTCTATTTTATTTTTTATTTTGAAACAGGATCTCACTAAGATCCTGAGGCTGGCTGCAAACCTGTGATCCTTCTGTCTTATCATCCCAAGTACTGAGATTAGAAGCATGTGCCATCATGCCCTGCTGCAATGCACATTTTTACCAATGGTGTATGAATTTTCTCTTGTCTTACCTTTGATTTTCTCTAATATTGGGTATTATAACTTTAATTTCTTTTTTGAACCTAATAGATAAGGAATTGAATAACAATGCTATTTTAATATTTGATTCTCTCATTTTTATTGAGTTTGACTCTCTTTTTGTGTTTGTTGCATATTTTCATTTCCTATTCATATGCTATTTTTCTTGCTTTTCTTATCAATACTCAGAAAATCTTTTTACATTAATATTATTTTCCCAATCTATTATTTCACCTTCGACTCTGCTTTTATTTTTATCTAGTTGAGTATGTCTGATTTTTATGCTAGAACTTTTAGGTTTTCATCTTTGATTGAAAAGGTCTTGTTTAGGTTTCCCTAATTTTTACATTTGTATATTTACTTGATATGTTTCTTTGTATTATGTAAAACAAGGACTTAATTTACTGATAGATGGATAGTTTTGACAGCATTTTGAATGCTTTTTCTCTACTAAAATAAAATCCTACATATCGTATACTATTATGTATTTTACAACCTACTCTAAGGCTATTTCATTCCAAATGAATTGTTTATTCCTTGTTTGATTAAATACTGCTATAGTCTATTTTCATAGATAAGAAAGTTCTCAATTCACAGTTTTTTTTATAATTTTCTATTATTAAATATTTAAAAAATATTTATTCTTCCATGTGAACATTAACATCTCTCTAATCTGATTCAAAATGATTGTGATTCTAACTCAAGTGCTTTCAAAGTACATACTTTTCAGAGAATTTATATTTATAATATTTTGGCATCAAATCTTTCTTATGTTCTTTTATTGCTGCATTATGTTCTCACATCATAATTTAAATCATGTTGACAATGATATACATGCACACAGCACTTGGTGCTGCCCCACCCCCATCTCCCCCTTTCCCACACAGAGGACTGAGATTGACATTGGGATTTTCACATATGTACACACAGTCGATGGTAGTATTTCCAATAATGAACCTCAGTCTTCCCCCTCCCCTTCCCTTAGACCACTTCCCTGGCACTATTGAGGTTTCTCTTCCATTACCTGGAGTCCCTCTGGGATCCCAGTTACTCTCTAGTTTGTGTATATTAAAGAAAACATATATCCCTTCACTTTTTGTGACTGGATAATCTCACTTAACATAATCTTCTCCAGGCCCTTCCATTTTCTTGCAAATGACATTATTGTATTCTTCTTTATTGCTTAGTAGAATTCCATTGTGTGTATTTCTCATAGTTTTGTAATCCATTTATGTGTTGATGGATACCTGGGTTGGTTCCATAATTTGGCTATTGTGAATTGTGCTGCTATGAACATGGGTATGCATGTATTACTGTCATTCTCTGGTTTCAACCTCTTTGGAAAGATACCCAGGAGTGGTATAGCCAGATCACAAGGAAGATCCATTCCCAGGTTTCTAAGGAATCTCCATACTGATCTCCATAGTCTGACCTAGTTTGCAATCTCACCAACAGTGTAGAAGAGTTCCTATTTACCCACATCCTCACCAACAATTATTGTTATTTGACTTCTTGATGATTGCCATTCTGATTTGGGTTAGATGGAATCTCATTGTAGTTTTGACTTGCACCTCCCTAATTACTAATGATACTGAACATTTTTTCATGTGTCTATTGGCCATTTGTATCTCTTTGTTTGTGAAGTGTCTATTCAATTCAGTTGCCCATTTTTTTAATTGGGTCTTTTGTTTTTCTAGTGCAAAGTCTTTTAAGTTCTTTGTACATTCTATTTATTAATCCTCTGTCAGAGGAATAGCTGGTAAAGATCTTCTCCCATTCCATAGGCTTTCTCTTTAGACTCCTGATGGTTTCCTTTGATGTGCAGAAACATTTTTTATTCTCTATTTTATTTATTTCAGCTCTGATTATAATTATTTCCTGCCTTCTGCTGACTTTGGGATTAAAGTGTTCCTGTTTTTCTAGGTCCTTTAGGTGTATCATTAGGTTGTTTATTTGGTGACTTTCTATTTTTCTTATGTAGGCACTCAGCACTATAAATTTTCCTCTTAACACTGCCTTCAAAGTGTCCCATAGATTTTGGAATTATTTTATTTCTCCTCTTATTTATCTTCTGATCTATTCCCCATTCAAGGGTATATCATTCAGTCTCCATGTATTTATGTAATTTCTTTTGGTCTTCCTGTTGTTGATTCCTACTTTCATTTCATTGTTATCTGAAAAGATGCAGGGAATTATATTACAACTTTTGACTTTGCTGGTGATTTCTTTGTGGCCCAGGATGTGATCTGTTTTGGAGAATGTTTCATGGGTAGCTGAGAATAATATATATTCAGCTGTTGCTGAATGAATATTCTGTATATGTCTAGTTGGTCCATTTGATTTATGGTGTTCTTTAGGTCTGAGGAGTCTTTACTCATCTTTTGTCTGGAAAATCTATCTAGTGACATGAGTGGTGTGTTGAAGTCTCCCAGTATTATTGTATTTGGGTCTATTTGAGACCTAATGTCCCTAAGAGTTTGTTTTACAAAAATGGGTACACACATATTTGGGGAATAAATGTTTATTATCATTATAGCTTCTTGCTGTATTTTTTTTTTTATTAATAAGAAGTGTCCTGCTTTGTCTCTTCTGATGTGTTTTAGTTTAAAGTCTGTTTTGTTGGATATTAATATTGCTACTACTGCCATTTTTGGGTCTCCATTTGCATAGTATATCTTTTTCCATTTTTTCACTTTTAGCATATGGATATTTTTGGCTATAAGGTGAGATTTTTTTTTTTTTTTTTTTTTTTTTGCGGTACTGGGGATTGAACTCAGGGGCATTCTACCTCCGAGCTACACCCCCAGCCCTATTTTTTATTCTTTATTTTGAAACCGAGTCTCACCAAGTTGCAGAGTGCCTCACTAGGTAGCTGAGGCTGGCTGTGAACCTGATCCTCTGGTCTCAGCCTCCCGAATGCTGGGATTACAAGCATGCACCACCATGCCTGGCTTAAGGTGAGTTTTTTGCAAACAGCATATCATTGAATCATGTTTTTTAGTCCATGCTGCCAGTCTATGTCTTTTAATTGGGGAATTAAGACCTTTGATGTTCAGTTTTATTATTGAAATATGATTTTTGTTTTCTGTCATTTTGTGTTCTATATTCTATTTGTTACATTGTTATTTCTCCTTTGCTTAGTTGCCCACCTGGTGGAGTCTGCCTCTTCTCTGGTTCTGGAATTTATTTCTTTTTTCTTCTTTATGATTTATTTCTTTAGGTATTTTCTCTAGTGCTGGCTTGGTAGTCATGAATTTTTAAAGATTCTGCTTATCTTGGAACATTTTTATTTCTCCATCAATTTTGAATTATATCTTTGCTGGATATAGTAGTCTTACTTGAAAATTGTTTTCTTCCAGGGTCTGAAGTACTTCATACCAGTCCCTCCTGGCATTCAGGACTTGGGTTGTGAAGTCTGGAGTGATTTTTATTGTTTTTTTCCTGAATTTCACCCATTCTTTTGTTCTCACTGCTTTTAAGACTCTTTCCTTGGCCTCTCTGTTAGTCATTTTGATTATTACGTGACATGGGGAGGTCCTTCTTTGATCTTGTCTTAACAGTATTCTGTATGTCTCCTGCATGTGGATGTCTAATTCTTTTCCTATGTTTGGAAAATTCTCCAAAATTATTTCTCTGAAGAGGTTTCTGATACCCTTGATCTGTGCTTCTAGACCTTCTTCAATGCCTTTTATCTGTAAGTTAGGATGTCCCATATTTGTTGGATTTGTTGTCCCATATTTGTTTAGGCTGTGATGTAATGTCTTCTATATACTCTTGACTGTGCTTTTGGTTTTGAATAAACTGTCTTCCAAGAGTGATACCCTGTTTTCTATGTGGTCTAGCCTTCCAGACTTGATTTCTATTGCTGTCTTCAATTCATTTATTGGCTCCTTTATTTCATACAGAGCCTATTTCTGGTTCTTTCTTAAAGCCTCAATTTTCTACTTCATTTCCTGTACACTTTTTTGAGACCTTTTTTCATATTAAAGATCAAAATTCAGAATTCTCCTTCTTGGATTTCTTGCAGATCAGTATTGGTGATCTCCATTTTTGCTGAGTTTTGGGAATTTATTATTTCCTCACTATTCCTTGTTCTCATATTTTCAGAGTTCTTGGCTTTGTGTTTCTGTTGTCTTGGTATCTTCTTGCTTTTTCTGTGTGAGTCCTGTGTTTATTTGTTATCTCTTTTTAATAAGGTCTATGCTGGGGGTGTGTCTTCACCTCTACCAATCTGAATCAGATAATCAATGTTTTGAGTTTGTCCCCCAGAGCCTCTTTATCTAGATATAATTCTTAGCACAAACACACAGGAGTCTCTGATTGTCTGCAGGCCACTGTGTTCTCCTGGCCTAAACGCCACAGGGAATTAAACTATGATGTTCTATTCAGAGCCTCCAGCCTGCTGGCTGGGATTTAATGCACCTCAGAGACCACTGCTACTCTGTTGATTGTGATCCTGTAACCCTGCAGAGTGCTGACCTCTGGCCTCATTGACCTGTGGGCCTAGGCTCAGCAAAGCTGGTGATTGCTGTGTTCCAAATTTTTAGCCAGCTCTCTGAGCTTTGATAGCTCCTGGGACACCACTCCAGATCTGATTGTAATGGTCACATGAGGTATTTTCAGTCACTAGCATACATGCATGCCAGGTGGAAACTGCTGGCAGAGAGATTATTGAATTCCCAGCTTGTGGTTGGGATCAAGTGATACCCTGCAGAGCCCTTGGTCTTTTGGTGGGGTCTGGTCCAGATGGCACAGCTACCACTTTCTACTGTAGGCCCGAGGTCTGACAGGGAGAGATTCCACTGTTCCAGGCTGGGGGCTTGCATGTCTCTGTTCCTTAGGCCCAGGGTGGCCATACTCTGGGGGCTTGGGTGGCTCTGTTCTATCACCTCTGTCCTGTGCAGCCACACTCCCAGGGGCCCTTGCTGGCCTCCAGTGCTTGTGCTGGTGCTTGTAGTGCCCAGACATGGCCAGGCACAAGTTCACTGCTCTCAGAGCCTGCAACTAAGTAGGCTGAGGTATTTTTCCCAGATACTAGGGAATGATGTCCCATAGCCAACCCTTGGGATCCCACAAGGGCTCCTCACACTGCTGACTGCAGTTCCCTCTTGCCTGCCTCTAGGAGCCATCTTCTAAATCACAATTCTGCTGTGTCCAATAGTAGTTCCCATCCCCACCTCCACAGGGCTGATTTGCAAAGTCTCAGGCCCCCAAAAGTCTTTTTCCTTGTCACAAAAGTCCCTGTGTCCAGGCACAGCCATTTCATGCTGGAATGGCTGGTTAACTTACAGTCCTGATGGGTGCTGTTTGCTGTTCTGGGTTGCTGCTAAAAGAGATGGGTTCAGCTGCAGCTGCAGTGTCCAGATCCAGCGGGTCCCTATCAAGTATGGAGCAAAATTCTGACTGATTTCACTGATGATCTGCAGTCGCTGGCCTCACAACAGTCCACAGTTTTTCCCTGAAGGTCTCTGGAAGCCAGGTGTCAGCAGCCGCCATAGTGCTGCCTGGCTAAGATGGCACTGGTGCCTCCCTAGGCGGGAGGTGTGGAGAATTTATACATTCCTTTGCTCTTTATTCTAGTTCTGGTTCTGCTGCCTTTCAACTTTTTTTTTCTTTTGAGTTTTTTGCTGCTTTTCTACAGAAGTCATTGGATTCTTTGCTGGGGTCTCTGGAAGCTGCAATGCTGGCAGTCCTGGCACGGTTAGGCAAGATGGCACTGCTAAAGCCTCCTCAGCCTCAACCATTTTTCAGGGAATGTGTGTGGGGTATTTTGCTGTCCTCTGTTCTGTCTTCTGACTTTTTTTCTTCTGCCTTTCAATTTTTTGTTGTTCTGTTCAATTTTTTGCTGCTTTTTTTTCTCTTGTCAAGAAGCTGCCTTCACAGTAATTCAGTTTTGAGTGTCAGGATGAATGAGAGGTGCTGCTTCTCTCAGTTGCTATCTTCCTAATCTTCCTTTCTAATGACATAGTTTTCTTTTCTGCTTGTTCATATATTATTTTGTATTTAATAGCAAAATTGTACGGCTATTATGTGGATTTTTTCACTATTATATTTAAAAAATTTTCCCTATCTTAATTTTTCTAGATTACCCATTTATGCTTTGCTTTCAAATATGTCATATGGAGTTGCATAAAATATTTTAATAAATTTTTCTAATTCTTTTGTATCTTTTATGTCTCTATTTTCATTTCTTTTTGCTTATTTTAGCTCTTTCTCTTTTCTTACTCATATTGTGAGAATTTATACATTTTATTGGTCTTGGCGAAGAGGAAAAGATGGAAATTTTTTGTATTTTAGCTCTATCCTCTGTTTATTTCAATGTTGTAATTTCTTTTGGCTTAGTGCATGCGTGTGTGTGTGTGTGTGTGTGTGTGTGTGTGTTGCTTTCTTTTCAAAATTTAAAAAAGTGTGGCTGATTACATTATATTCTGCTTTTCTTTGTTAATAATGATATTTAATGATCTTTATGACTATATTCTTTAAGTGAGACTATACTGTAAAAGTTTTGATATGACATAGTCTCTTTTTCATCATTTTATATATAGTAATTGTAGTTTTTGTTAATTTTCTGATCTAGGGATTATTTAGTTTCCCTTATGAATCTCCAAAGAATTCGATTTATAAAAAAGAAGCAAGCTAGAGAGAAGGTGGGACATAAAAGGGACTCTAGACAAAGAAGGAGAAACTTTAGATGAGCAAAGAAGGTGACTTAACTGAAGGTGATGGGGGGGATGACACTCTAATGCACATGATGTACTTTCACAAACATATCAAAGTTAACCACTAAACTGAACTTGAGAAGGAGGGAGGGTGAGGGAGTGGGGTGGGAATTGGGGAAGGGTTAAATGAAAAATGTGTGCATGTATATCTTTACCAGCTTGTACCTAACAAAGATGTATTACAATGCACTAATAAAAAATTTTTAAAAAAGGGATACCAGCATAGTTGGGTATTTTTAAGTTGGGCATGGTGGCACATGCTTGCAATCCCAGTATTTGGGAGGCTAAGACAGGAAGATTGCTGGTTTGTGGCCTCAGCTACTTAGTGAGGCCCTCCGCAACTTAGTGAGACCCTGATTCAAAAATAAAGAATAAAAAATAGGGTGAGGGTGTAGCTTGGAAGTAGAATGCCCTTGTGTTCCATCCTCAGTAACACACACACACACACACACACACACACACACACACACAATGCTGGGTAATTTTCATCCAATCTAATGTTAATGGAGGTGAGAATCCAGATGTTCTCACCAAGCATAGCAGCCACTAGTTTTATTTAACTGTTTATTTTTTACTTTATTATTCATTTTCTTTAGTTCCTTTTATTATTTTTATTGGTTTAATGAGATTACTATTTATTCCACTTCCCTGTTTTTTTTAAATTACTAATTAGGAAGTTTTGTGCTTTCCTTATTTGTCAATAGTTATCTTAGTGTTATATCAAGACAAGCCACTTACTCTGTTCTAGCAAGGTGACCTATTCCCTCTCTTATAGTCACAATCAATTTCCTCTGTCTCTGCATCCATAGCCCATGTCCTTGACTCCTAGCAATCCCTGATTTATTCCATATTTGTGTAATTTTGTTATTTTAAGAATGTTGTGTATTCCATGATGTGACTGTACTACACTTGTTTTGTTAATCATTTACCTACAGAAGGACATCTGGGTTGTTTCCATTATGGTGCTATTATGAATATACCTGGTAAAACATTTGTATAAAAGATTTTTGTTGGACCTGTCTTTATTTTTCTGGGATAAATCTTACATAGTGCAATTGTTAGGTTGTGTGATAATTACATGCTTAATTTTATAAGAAATGTCCAAACTGTTTTCTAGAGAGCTATACAATTTTGCATTCTCAAGAACAATGCATGGGCAATCCATTTTCCCTGCCTCCTTACCAGTCTTTTGTGTTATTACTATTCTCACATATATACATAATGCCAGTGGAAGTGTTTTCTTTCTTTCTTTTTTTTTTTTTTTTTGCGGTACTGGGGATTGAACTCAGGGGCATTCTACCTCCGAGCTACACCCCCAGCCCTATTTTTTATTCTTTATTTTGAAACCGAGTCTCACTAAGTTGCGGAGTGCCTTACTAGGTAGCTGAGGCTGGCCTCGAACCCGGATCCTCCAGTCTCAGCCTCCCGAATGCTAGGATTACAAGTGTGCGCCACCACGCCCGGCTCAGTGGAAGTGTTTTCTTCATTAACTCCTCGTCCCACCCTCCCCGAGACCAACTCCCTTGCTCCACCCTAGTTTCTCCTTCGTTATCTAAAGCCCCTCTTGAATCCTGATTACTCCCTAGCTTCCACATATAAGAGAAAACGTATGACCCTTCACTTTCTGTGACTGGATAATCTCATTTCTCCAGGACCACCCATTTTCCTGCAAATGATATAATTTTTTCTTCTTTATTGCAGACCAGAATTCCATTGTGGTATATATCATACTTTTGTAATCCATTCATCTGTTGATGGACACCTAGGTTGGTTCCATAATTTGATTATTATGAATTATGCTGCCATAAACATGGATATGCATGTATTAATATAATATTCTGATCTCAGTCCCTTTGGAAAGATACCCAAGAATGGTATAGCTATATTGTACAGTGGATCCACTCTCAGTTTTCTGAGGAATCTCCACACTCATCTCCATAATGGCTAAACTAATTTGCAATTGCACCAGCAGCATATAAGAGTTCCTATTTCCCTACATCCTCACCAGCATTTATGTTGATTGACTTCTTGATGATTGACATTTTGATTGGGGTTAGATGGAATCTCAGTGTAGTTTTAATTTGCATCTCCATGAGTGCTAATAATGGTGAACATTTTTTTTCATGAATTTATTGTCCATTTGTATCTTTTCTTTTGTGAAGTATCTGTTTAGTTCAATTGCCCATTTCTTGAATGAGGTTTTTTTTTTAGTTAAATCTTTTAAGTACTTTGTATATTCTAAATATTAGTCCTCTACCAGAGGAATAGCTGGCAAAGATTTCCCATTCTGTAGGCTCTCTGTTTAGATTCTTGGTGGTTTCTTTTGATGAGCATAAACCTCTTAATTTAATGCCATCCCACTTATTAATTCTTGGGGGTCTTATTGAGGAAATTTCTACCTGTGCCTATATGTTGCAGTGTTGGACCTGTGCACCTCTCTAGTATGTTAAAGATTCTGGTGTAAGTTTGTGATCCACTTTGACTTGTTTTTTATACAAAGTCTGAAGTTAATTTTTTAAACCTGTGGATGTCCATTTGCAGCAAACCATTTCTCCATGGAATTTCCTCTGTACATTTCTGTTTTTCAGAATTTAATTGTATACATCTTTGGGGATCTGTTTGTAGATTCTATGTGTGTATGTGTGCGTGTGCGTGTGCGTGTGCGTGTGCGTGTGCGTGTGCGTGTGCGTGTGCGTGTGCGTGTGTGTGTGTGTTTGTCTAGGGATTGAACCCAGGGGCATTTTACCTCTGATCTATACCCTCATCCTATTTTATTTTGAAAAAGAGTCTTAATAAGTTGCACAGAGCCTCACCTAGTTGCTGAAGCTGTCCTTGAACCTGTGATCTTCCAGTCTCAGCCTCCCAAGTACCAGGCCTGGGCTCTCTATTATGTTCATAGATTTATCTGTCTATTTCTTGACTAATATCGCATTTCATCTATTTATTTATTTTTGGTACTATTGATTGAACACCAGGGACATTCTACTTCCAAGCTATGTCATCAAGTTGCTGAGGGTCTTGCTAAGTTATTGAGGCTGGCTTTGATCCTGAGATCCTCCTAACTCAGCCTCCCAAGTACTGAGATTACAGGCATGTGCCATCTTACCCAGCTTGGATCTATTACTTTTTAAATTTAAAACTGTATTTTATTTTTGTAGATAATCTCAATGTTATAGTTAAATAGCTTTCAGCCATCTTTTTATTTCTTTTAGAGTTGTAATCGGCCTCTTTTAGTAGTTCCATTACATTAGGAATTATCTTCTCTAGTGTTCCAACTTGGTCTTTCTCTTAGTTACTGTTTCCTTCTTGGATACTTTATTTATTTATTTATTTTTATTTTTTAATTTTTTTTGGCAACTCCTGATGCTGATCATGTTCAGTGGTCAAGTCTATCTGTCTGTATTTATTTATTCATTTAGGATTGAACCTAGGATTTCTATATTCAAGTTACATCTTTCTTTTCTTCCTTCCTTCCTTCCTTTTTTTCTTTCTTCTTTCTTTCTGTGTTACTAGGGATTGAACCCAGAGGAATTCTACCTCCAAGCTATACTTCCAGCCCTATTTTTTATTATTTTTACTTTTTATATAAAATTGGTGCATTGTAAACATACATCTTTGTTAGGTACAAGCTGATAAAGGCATATATGCACACATTTCTCATTTAACCCCTTCCCCAATTCCTGCCCCACTCCCTCGCCCTCCCTTCTTCTCAAGTTCAGTTTTGACCTTGATATATTTGTGAAAGTACATCATGTGCATTAGGGTGTCCCCCCCCCACCCCCCCATCCATCCCCTTCAGTTAAGTCAACTTCTTTGCTTATTGAGAGTCTCTCCTTTTTCATCTGGAGACCTTCTTATACCCCATCTTCTCCCTAGCATCCACATATTAGGGAGAACATATGCTTTTTTACTCTTTGTGACTGACTAATCTCACTTAATTCAATGTTTTCCAGTTGCATCCATTTCCCAGCAAATAACATGATTTTGTTCTTCTTTATGGCTCCCAGCCCTATTTAATTGTGAAACAGGATCTCACTAAGATGATGAAAATCTCACTACTTGCTAAATTGCTGAGGCTGTCCTTGAACCTGTAATCCTCCTATCTCAGCCTCCCAAGTACTGGGATTACAGGCATATACCACCGCACCTGGCTTCTTCCAGCTTTATTTTGAAATGAGGTCTTGCTAAGTTGCAGAGGGTCTTGCTAAGTTGCTGAGATTGGTCACCAACCTGCAATCCTCCAGTCTCGGCCTCCTAAATACTGATATTACAGGTGTGTGCCACCATGCCAAGCTTCAATGGTCAAATCTTTAGATCACACTAGAAGAATATGGTTGTAGGGAGGAGGCCAGCCTTATACAGGAAGCAATGCTTTGAGATAGCTCCTTTCCTTGTTCCCACATCTCCCAGGTTATATGTGTTTAGCCTTTATTACATGCATCAGTTAGGAACACATCAGCCTCTTAGTGTGCTTTTCATATAGAATCTCTGGGACCAGTGAAACTGGGTGGACCCTCTTGGAATAGCATATTCCAGGGATGATCTCCAGGTCTCTTGGTCCAGACTTTGAGGTGTAGGATCTCCAGTGGTGCCACAGGCATCTTTTTTGTTGTTTCCCATTCCAAATTAGAACAAACTTCTGGGTTTAATTTCTTCTTTATAGATTTCACCATTGCTTTGCATTTGGATCAATGCCCTGAGTTGACCAGCATTCTGGTTATCTTCCTGCCCTGGAGAAGTAATTAAATAGGATTTAATTTTTTTTGAAAGGGAAAAGGCATCAGTAATATTCATTTAGGCCAGTATTCTCCAGTACTACATTTGGGTTATTGTTGCAAATTCTTCAAAGTCAAAGTTTTTATTAATTTAATACAATTCATTGAATATTTACTGAGTGTTTATTATGGGACAAAAGCTTTGCTAGGAGCTATGTATGACAGGTAAAGCACAATTCCAGACTAGAAGAATTAACATTGTTGGAGATGGGAAGAAGTAGAGAGATCATTGAAGTGCGAGAAGTGCTACAATAGAGATATATTAGTGTGAATAATCAGATAAAGGAAATAAAATGGAAATTAATGTAGATTAATGACTAAATGTAAAAACTTAATAAATGTTTTTTATTTTGCAAAAAATAATTTTTTTTGAACTGTGGAAGTTTGATTGCTTATTAGGTTAAGAAATATTAGCAGAAATCAAATGTATTAACAAACTGAGATATTGAATAATAAAATACTTCAGTGTATTGTCTTTAAAAAAGAAAATGCCAGCCAGGTGTGGTGGTACATGCCTGTAATCCCAATATTTGGGAAGCTGATACAGGAGGATCACAGTTTAGAGGACAGCCTCAGAAAGTGGTGAGACTCATCAACCTAGCAAGACCTTGTTTCAAAATAAAAATAAAATAGGGCTGGCATTGTAGCTTGGAGGTAGAATGTCCCTGGGTTCAATCCCCAGTACCACAAAAAAAAAATGCTAGGAAAATTATGTATGTAATTTAAGAATTATGCATACCTTTTTGTGACTATAGGTCTATTTTCTCAAACATCTTTTGATGTTTAAATAGGATAAATCCCCTTTTTTGTTAGATGTTTGGGTATTACGTCCCTGTATGATAGGATTTTTTTCTTAGTTCTGAAATATCTGTATTAATTATTCAATATGATAGTATGTCATATGTCATTATGTCTCTGATTGCAGGCAGTAACTCTTAGTAAAAGGTTTGTGTTGTAAAGATTCAGATGGATGATTTCAGGAAATGTGTCTTCTCCTGGCCTTTCTGCTTCTCCTTGGTTGAATGTTGTCATCTGTGCTGACTGACTTCCTTACCAGCTGTTTGCTGTTGTGTTTTTTCTCCTCCTTATTTTGGGTTGCATGTATTGCTGCCATGTCTCTGACTCATCCTTACAGCACACTTTTACTACCAGTTTCATATTTAACTAAATCTGTCTTTCCTTTTCCCAGCACTAATTCTTTGGAAGAATAGTGAGGTTCCAACAGTTCAAATTTTTTATCAGAAACAGGGCTACTGGCTCATCTGTGGATCAGCTGCCATCAGCCAGTTATTTTTGTTAACCTGGTAACAAAGATAAAGGACTAGGCCACCTGGGCTTCAGGGGTTACAGGCAGGAAGAGTGCAATGAATGGGGCATGGACAGGCAGTGGCAGCTCCTCCTCTACAATCCATGTTACCAACAGGGTCTTTAAATGAAGAACACCATGTTTTAAATTTTTATCTATCCTTTGAGTGTTGGGCAGCTTAATTCTGAGATACTGCAAAGAAATAAAAATGCCTTATAAAGCACCCAAATCCATTTCTAATCAGAATGTTTTTGTCAGAATCCCAAAATAATACTTTCTTCTTTTCCTTACTTTCTGTCTATCATAGCTGTAAATATATTTAGAAATTATTATAGTATGAAATATAACTTTAAAGACTGTCACTGTAAATTACATTAAGTTCTTTTTTTTGTAATGAATTGCAGCAGAAACATAAAGGAATATATTCATTTTATGGGGTGATAAGTTCCTGTTGCATAGAATAAATGGCAAAGTTCATGTGTACATATTAGAAATGGCTACTATAAATAGAGAGTTCTTGGATTTTATTGATTGCATTTTTTAAAAATTTTTATTTTTATTCATACATTGTAAGAATACATCTTTGTTAGGTACAAATTGGTAACGATATATGTGCTCACAATTCTCATTTGACCCCTTCCCCAAATTCCCACCCTGCTCCCTCGCCCTCCCTCCCTCTCAAGTTCAGTTTAGTGAGTGACCTTGATATACATTAGTGTGCCCCCCCGCCCCCGTCCAACCCCTTCGGTTAAATCAACTTCTTTGCTTTCAAGGGTCTCTCCTTTTTCATCTGGAGACCCTCTTATGCCCCATCTTCTCCCTAGCATCCGCATATTAGGGAGAACATATGCTTCTTTACTCTTTGTGACTGGCTAATCTCACTTAACATAATGTTTTCCAGTTGCCTCCATTTCCCTGCAAATAACATGATTTTGTTCTTCTTTAT